>LQRL01156352.1:4698-21744 GCA_001703475.1 Hydroides elegans
TTAAACAAACTTCGCAGTCTGTAGCATGAAACTATTTAATTGTGTTTATTGGAACATTCTGAATTTATATTTTGACCGCATGTAATTAATTAGGGCAATAAATAGGCTTACTTTTAGTCTTGTTCATATTTGATTTTATCTGGCCCCTTATTGGCGCTCCGAGGGATCAAAAATATGCGCCATAACGGCAGCATGAAAAAGGTATCCGACATGGTGGTCCCTTGGGCCACAGGTAAACAAAGGCTTCTTAATGAGATTCAGATAGCCTCTTATGCTTTATGGGCCTGGATAGCTAGTTTTTAAGGTATACAATTACAATAAAATTGATATTGAATAGCTTGTTACTGTCATTTCGTTTACTCAGAGAGTTTGTATCTTTACAGGGGGAACCCCATGATGCCATCGAAAAATCAGATATAGATAGATTCGCTACTACATTTGCATTATATATATGGTAGCCATTCTCAAATGTAAATTGAGTATGTATTTCGTAAGGAATCGTCGTAAAACCCCTTCCTTTTATATTAATTTACAGTATGATTCTTTCTCGAGATAAATATTTTTGACCAATATATATTTATATTGAATTATTATAACTTCGAAAACATGCATTATAAACCACAATGACGCCAACACCCTCAAAGTTAGGAGGACCACAGATTTGGTCGGTTAACTATTGACCTGTCTGTCGGTCCGTCATCGCTAATTATCTAACAGCATATGCTTGAATGTTTATTTAATTTACTCTGATTATTTACAATATTTTCTTAGTTGCTCCAATTTCACATTGATAATTGTTATGCTCTGTGCATTGGGCCGCAACGTTCACAATTCTGAAATATCATCAAACGTTATCCATTCAAACTATAACAATATGAAGGATGGTCATCCTAAAATTACAAAAGGATTCCATCAATAAATTGACCAGGATCCATTCTAGGTGTTTCACTTTCGATCGAAAAAATAGTTACACAATCATCACATCCATCAGGAAAGTGTTAGGGGAAACAAAAAATGCACAGTTTTCCAAATATGATTTATGTTGCTTTGATAACCACTATTCATCTAAATCCGTCTCAGAATGGGTGGGAATGCCTTCTCAGTGCGCATAATCACTTGGCGGAGACTGAAATATGCAAAGAATTTAATACATTCTGTGTGTCCAAGATATTATAAGTAGCATTCACGAACTCCGGAATTCATTTGAAATTATGAGTAACTTGTGTTTATTGATGAAATTGTTACGAACATTTCACATTATTATCATAATCGGTCCGGTTTCAATGTCCGGTTTAAGAGTGAGTTTTCACTTTCAATAGATCCTTGAAATATGCTGGCCAACTACAATTGGGGAGCTATGTCAAAGAATCCATTGGTATTTCCCGTGATTTCAATGGATAGTTAAATAAAGCATCGCAACTTAAAACTTATGTTAAGAATTGAATGTTTTTTTTCTGTTGATATTGCATTTTTAGTGATTCCTCTTTGCTGCCTTAAAATAGCACATGGTCAAATTGTATTGTTATATTCGTCTTTTAAGCTGTATAACTATGCTATATATTTGCGGATCAATATGACAACATTATAGGAATAACAAAAACAGGCACTAGTAAAAATATTATTTTTATTGGAAATATTTGTTAATAGATATATAAGAATAATAGTGAATATATATATTGAAATTCATGTTCAGTGTTGCAGTACGTTATGATCAAATATAGAATTCATTATTTTTAATCAAGTTATATATTGAGATAATAGCGAAATAATATATATCTTAACTGATGCTCAAAGTTTCCGTAGACGTCTATATCATAATAAAGTCTTATCAACAAAAATTGTGGTTATCATCAAAAGGGCAAACTATTATAAGTGTGTGCGTCTGATGACCATGTGACCTCATCACGTGTCTCAGAAAACTAAACGTTTTTGAAAGTCTTGTATGGGCTTTTTCATACTCGTAACACCTCTGTAGTCACGACTCCTCCTACAACGTTGGTTCTCAGATTTGAAATTGCTCATAAGGTCACTTCTTAGAGATTGTCGAATGAAGTAAAAATGAATTCCCTTCTCGTGTCGAAAATGTCAACTTTGTAGAACATAAACGTTTGTAAGTACTTTGAATTTATTTCTTATGTTAATTTGTCGTTTAAATCGTACTTTAAAGATTATCTTTCATACGGCTCGTAAGGGCCACATGATACACTCAACACTTCACTCGACTGAGATTCATTTACCGTGAATTCGCTTTTATTATTCAATAAAATAATGTTCCAAAGCGTTTATTGTTAATTTCTATTAGTACTTTTGTTTATATTTAAATTCGTTTTGCAACCGCCTATATTATATTGAAGCTTTCCGCTTTCGCTAATAAACGAAAAGTAAAGAATTTTACGGTATAATATTGGCGCTGCTTCAATGGATATTGAGAGCCCGTTTTATATTGGCGAAATGTTTGATGTTTCTTTTTGATTTCATGGACAGCTCCTGCAATATATTTAGTTAACGATTGAATTATTTTTTCACTCGAAATATACATACTTTGTATTTAAAAAATGACATGTCCATCGACCCTCCCTGTGAAGCATCTCACAAGGCCGTTCTGACATCCGGCGCCTCAATCAAAGGGGGATTTCCCTTATAGGATAAGGAAGTTGATGCTAAAAATAACAGTTTGTTGACGAAATGCGTTAATGATTATATAGAACCCAGTAATATGTGATTGATACAGTGTTGTTAGTATCACGGATACGAATCTAATTGATGCACAACAATGAACGTTATAAACGAAAGTGCGCTGATTATTGACGAAAAATTTCCGTGTCCGTGTTAGTTATTTTTTATCTGATTGACCTTTAGAATATATCTAAATTTAAATATATTGGATATTTACTATGGTCTGTTGATAAAAAAAAAGACATACAAGTGCGTTATGCCTGGCTTCATAATAAAATGCTCTATTTAACCTTTTAAATCAATTATTGCATAATATTGTATTATATATATGGCATCAAGGACTATCATATGATAAAATTAACACATGATACAGGTACATAAACTAAACATAGCTGTTTACGTGTAAATAGAGTTCCTCAGCGCCGAGCCAAATTGTGAGCAAATAACACCTTTTACCATATCATTAAAAGGCTAAATATATTTCAAAGTTTCAATAACAACCAAGAAATTACAGTAACCTAGACAGCAGTATTAAACTATTCCAGTCAAATGTCATATATAAATAAATCTAAGGCTGGTTCAAAATGCAACGTCCTAAATAAACAGGTCAGTGGCGATTCAGTTTGGCTCATATTTGGTAAGGTTCAGCTCACGAGCTGCTCTCTTCGTTTGCAATGTAGAGAGAAGAATTTAAATTTTGAACTGAAACAGTTTTTCTTGCTGTGGACATATAGTGCCATGACAGGACAGGGGAGTTTGGAATGGGGGAAGGTTTTGTCGAACCGCATAATTAACCAAACCATAGTCTAACCATGACGTTAGAAGAAGATTTTTACCTTACAACTAATGACCTTGACAGTTGACCGAGCTATGTATATATCTTTAAATGCATTTCAATGTAGAAAAATGTTTTTAGCTTATGTTGATAAAATGCATTTGAACCCAAAAAAGGCGACTCGCGTTTTTGATACAAATCTTGTTTTCTTGTATAAATCAAAGTCCAACGCTAAACATATAGCAGGCCCACATTTATATAAAGAGACTCTAGATTTCCTTTGAACAACCTTCATGTTGTGACGTCATTTGATGTCAACCCCACATGTGACATCAGAACTGCACCGGTGCCTTTTAATCATAAAAGATTTATTTATCACCCACAAAAAAGCTAAAGATACATTACATCAAATTAATTGCTTTTTGAATACACGACAGGGCTATACACGCAATTAGAAGGCTCGTTTAGTGAGGACATTGAAAAAGTTACATATTCAAGCGCTTGTTTCTTATTATTCACAAAGGTCTCTACTTTATATATTGCAGTTGGAGCATAAGTTCCTAACTCGTATTGCGTTTAACTGGTAGACTTTCTATGCTTTCTTTATGCAAGTTCATATGGCAAACTAAATTATAATAGGACTCACATGCTCCGTGTAAAATTGTATTATAATGAGAAATTTCGTTATATCCTGTAGATATTTTTTTACCAAACTAAATAGGCCTACAAACAAATATAATAGTACAACTTGCAACCATCGGGTTGGGGATATAAAAAGTCCAATTCCAAATTCAAGTAGAAGTCTAATATGTTTGAATAGCAAACCAACAATTAACATGCAAAACAGCAAACATCTTGGTCACCCATCGGCTTCGAACGCAAAAACATATAGGCAAAAGTACATTGACAAATCGAAGTCAATTGATTAAAAAAGATAGTCGATAGAATTCTAGGTTAATTAATTCGATAATCAAGATTTTATATGTATGATTCGAAATCATATATCCAATGTATCTCTTCAGCAGGCCTTCCATGTGTAAATGAATACAGTGTACATGGGTAGGCCTACATGGTATTGATACTTTATAAAAAGGTAATTGGTCGCTAATTAAAGAGATAATTTGAATAAATAGCATACCATCGTGCTTAAAAAGGCTTCATTCATGAAATGAAACTTACATATCTCTGATGTTTTCTGTGTCAAATAATTAATATATTTTCAAATTCCATTTACCAACTTTCCTTTTATTTGTTAACAATTCATTATGTTTTATGAACTTAAAAAAAAACAATACAAAAAGAGTGATTTCGAAAATTTTAATTTTAAATTCTATTTATTTGATTTGAGAACATGTAAGAACACCAAATGAATGGTTTATATTTAAATCGAGGAAGTCTATGAATTTGGAAGGCAATACAACCTTACATTCTCCTCTTCATTGCTTGCTTAAAAATTCCTGAATTGGTAAATACATTTTTAAGAGTATGGCTCGCCGTTTTTATTGGAAAGTGAAGTGTCACGGCGCATCAATCAAAGAAACAATCATAAGTGTACGAAGCTAGATTAAAAACATATACAGTTTGATCGTGATAACTTTCTTCATTTCTTTTTAGAATAAGAGAAAAAGGAAATTAATCAAAACTTCAATGTAAATCTTCCTTGATAAATATATACTTTTAGCGAATTCATTTAGCTACCATTGCAGTTTAATGAATATATGACTCAAATGCACAAATTAAAGATATGTCCATTTAGTTAAATTAACACGAAAAGATAACAATGTTGAAAATTGTTCATCCGGTGCGCCACGGTCTTTGACTGCCTGTGCCTTTTTACGCCAATCATAAGGAAGAACCACGCCTCCAAAGCTGAGCTTGGTCTCCTCCCGCCGTTTATGCACGTATATATAAATATCTTCACATAACCTGCTTTATTCATAAAAATTCCAGCAACTCACGGGTAGCGCATTGAAACAAGTAAAGTTGGTAGCGATGACTTTATAATACAAGAAAAAGAAAGGAAAAAATGAGTGAAATGTTTATAGGTTTCTATATATCCAGGCGCTAAATAAAGAATGTTCACGTTACTTAACATTCATTTGTAACAATAAATGGGATTAACAAGTAAACCAAATTAAGAGAGCGGAATAAATAGACAGAAATGTATACTGTCATTATTTGTTTACAAAGCGGGTGGAAACGTCGAAATCATACATTTAATCAGTACCACATTACAAATACATTAAAGCTTACAGAACCAACATTGAAATCGTGAAGACACACATACTCAGAACTGAAGAACAATATTGCGACACAAGATACGTATTGAGAGGAATTCCAGGGCCCCTAAACCACTCAAAAGAAGAGATACGCACTATCGTCACCCTTACCGGAAGGGGTCAAAGCGACATTGGCGCCATCTTGATGAGCAGCACGTTCGTGGCATGTAACGACCGGAAGTTGTAGCGGAGAATGAATTATATCGCGTCGGTGGTCTGCATATGGACGTTAGTTTTCTCCTGTCTAGCACCACACATCCCATTGCTTTTCGTTCAGGCGCGAGCAATGCCTTTTTCGAGAGACTGGTTAACGGACAATTCCGAATCGGACCCTATGGCGTCCTTACGGGCGCAACCGCATAAGCGGAGTATGAAACGGTTGAAACATGCGCGCATTAACGCGCTGAAAGAAGATATTTTAGCGAAAATGGGATATGCACATGTGCCAGATATCAGCAACGTCAATACGACGTCAGAGGAGAAACGCCGAGCACTGCAACTCTACAGAGAAAGTATTCAACAGAGCCAGGATAATGATCACATTTTATTTGACGACGAGGAATTCTTAGCGAAACAACTACATCAATTTACTATACACGGTATGTATTGTACAAAACCAATATTCTATTATCATATTTCTTTGGTAGAGTAGGCACTGTGTTCGTATGAATGCTCATGTAAACATAAATGTCGAGTTTGTAAAAAATGTATACATTGCTTTGCAATCATTGATTGTTTAGTAGTTAATGCAAACATTGAGCGGAAAACGATTATCCATAATTAAAGGCTTATCTTTTTTTCTCGCGACAGTCCCAACTCAATGTTCATTTTTTTTTTTGCGAAAGACATTTTTGCTTTATCAAAATCACTATAAAAACTATATATCATGATGCCCTATGTTTTTGTCCACGCTTTTCATACATTTCTTCAATTCCAGACTGCGCTAATTCAACTTTATCAAATGGTTTTATTTCTTTCAATTCATAATTTTTTTAAATTCTTTTAAATCAATAGACATATCGCAAGGCACATAATGAGTTATCTTAACTATCAAAACGATAAAAGTTATTTGCAAATAATTTTTAATCATCTGGGATTTTTTTATTCTATGCAAGTTATTGAACAATAATCCTTATTCACCTTGCATGATTTAATTCCGAATCGAATGTCTATCCCTTTATTCAGAGATTCTTTAAATGGTGTATCAAGTTTGTATTTATGACTCTTTTCATTATCTGAAAATTAACCTTTAATTTCATAAGTGCATTACACCAATTAAATGTTTCAATGAATCAATAATTCGGCCGTTACCCACCATTAATAAAAAAATGCGATTATTAAATAAGTGTATAGAAAGTGTAATTCAAATGCTTATTGCATATGTTAAGGAAACGAGACACTATAAGATACACTTAGCAAAAAGATGTATATGTGATGAGCTATTTAGTAGTTAAATACAAAAACTGGTTTTGTTTATCCTCTAAACATATCCATTCGATACGTTCTCGTCGGATCAAATGGCATATATTGATATTTTATATATTTGATTCATAAAGCACAGTTATCATTTTTTGTATATTGTGCGGTTTCATTTCTGAATAGTTAACTACATACGTCACAAAATTAACCTAGATATTCTGTGTGTATCGTCTAGTTGTCGTGATGTCATATTAGATTATTGCTTTGGCCCAGATATGGTTTCATGTACTTCATTGTTGACGTTTAGAAATAAACATTTTACTTGAGCTTAATTAAACTTAATGATGGTGTCGCTGCAATGCCAATATAAGCTTATTGAATAAACGCGATTCAAGTATTAAATTTATTTAAACATGTTTTTGTGTGATTTGTATTTGACTCATATTTCTCGATATCTCAATTTAAAAAAATACATTTCAAAGTACATTACAATCTAATTATCTTCGCATTGTAAAACAATCAATGCCCACTTCAAGTTTAGCTTCAATAATTGAAAAGGTCATTCGCTTTTCTTTTGCGTTTCATCTTAAACAGATGTTAAATGATGTTAATATATACAAGAATAAGTACTGATATGTTTATGGCGCAAGACAAATTATAAAATGCTATAAAACACTTTTTTTTCATTCCAATTAAGGTGAAACGGGTACCTGGAAACTTATGCTTTTTAGCGGCATTACAAGAATAAGAATAATTGGTGAACTAGAAATATACGATGGAATGCTTGAGTATGTTTTGTTATAGGGAAAAATTGTAGCTGGTATTATAAGATGCATATGAGAGACACTCGGGCAATCTTAACACGGTTTTACCAACACTCGAATGGTCCAGGGGCAAAATCCCTATTCACAACAAATACTTTCTTTCCTGTCTTGCTGATATTATTAGCGACATCAAACGCGCAAGTCGAATTTAATATTTTACTTCATAGACATTTTTATCTATAAAAAATAGAGGTTAACAGCCAATGCAATTTAACTTTAATACGTTAAATACATAGATTTTGAAAGGCTTAGAATCAAAATACATCGAGTAGCATTGTAATACGAAAATCGCACGTTTTTTTCTCGTTCGAACTTCCATATTTACTTTATCAACACTTGACAGTTAGATGCTACACAGATTAGTGGCATTAAGTTCAGAAAAAAATGTATCGTGAATAATAGTTACCCTCAACTAATAACTTGACCTTTGTTACATTCCTATGCATCATGAACATTTTACATTATAGTACGCTCTATAAAGAATACGTTTATAGGCTAATCATCAGAAAGAAAATGTTGAAAAAGAACGTCAATATATTTTACACCTGCAATGACTCATTTTTTTCTAGTGGCAATTGGTGTGCTCTTTGGGTAGTCTTAAAACTTGTTTTGATTTGAACCGCAGTTGACATTTAATTAACAATAAAAGTACCACTTTCGATTTTTAATATACCGGAATATCGCGTTAAATTTTATAATTTCATTATTTACGCATTTTGTTAAGCGGCAATGTCGATTAACCTCGTGCAATCAAGTGTAGTTCCTGAGGATTTTAATTTACCCGTCCTTCACTTTTTAATTGATTTGAAATATCTATCATTCATTGATAAACTGTGTCATATTTGCGTCTGAATCAAACAATATAACAAAGCAGCTATTTCAATTTTTGTCTGGATGTTTTTAAATGCAAGGTCTCTTTACATATTTGTGATCATCAGCGTCTCTAATGACACAATAGTCTCGATCATTACAAGCCTGTATTTAAGGATGCATTTCATAATATGTGTCTGGCATTAACATGACACTTAAAGCTTTGACAGCACGTATCATACTTTTGTATCCTGATGAAATTAAAGACCTTATACATGTCTTCTATTTATTTTAGGATTTTAGGGGTAAGTGTTTTTCTTGTAAAACAAGACGATGGAATGTTGGTTTGATTGAACCACAAATATATTAAGTATTCCAATATGTGTCATTCATTGGATGTTGACTATTATTGGAGATTCATTTTGTTTGCATATTCTAGTAATGCGGCTTCTTTTTATATTCATAAATTAATATCGATATCGGTGTCAACACTTTTTCCATCGGTTGTAATTGTTTGGGAAAAGATTTTTTTTTTAACAGTTTGATTTCAATTTTGAAATTTTGTATCATTTTTGTATTTTCTCCATGAATGACGACTACTGAAATTCCATACATTTTTGGCTGAATATAACGGGTCTGCATTATCTGTGTTTTCTTGCCCACAAGGCTAATAATGCCATACCTCATTTAGCGACCTATCTGCCTAACCAAGTACGCTCCTAAGTGTTGACCGATATATCTATTTCCGGTACCAGTTTTATGCAAAAAAGACTATTACAAAACTAAAAAAATATGGCATATTGGCATTAACGTCATTCTTTTAGATTTTTGAGATTGGTTTATTGCTGAATGAAAAAATCCTTCACTTTCCTTATTCCATCCTTAAGTTCCCTTAATTCTGACAACGTGTCAGAATGGACTCGTTATTATTATTTTTGCAAATGTAACAGCATTCCACACCGATTCGATTCTAAATCATCTACATACGTTGTTGTACAAACTACAACACACGAAGTAGTCTTCCGCCGAACTATGTCCTGACGCTTCAGCGCAAGATAACGCTTCTCACAAGTCTCCCTGTCTAATCAGACTACTCTTTTCTCGTACACTTTATCGCGTCACTACTCGCCTCGATTCTAAAAACGGCGCTCATAAACAATATTCGCCGTTAATTTTATCCGCATAAATCGCCAATATCTATTGGGTTTGGAAGTCTACAACCGGGAAAGTGAACGAAAAAGGGTGTCATTTTTTATTCTAAGTGAAATCGCTGTTCATTTTTTATTGCAAGCAACCGGAAAATGCAATTAATTAAGAACCAATAGAAACACTCAAGGTAGATATATAGGTGGTTTAAATACTTTTTAAATGACGTTTGTATTATAAGCATGAATGCATGTTTCTAACGAAATTGTATTGTTTAATTAATTTGGAAAAATTTTGGGGGTATTTAGGGAAAATTTCAAACGATTACGAAACGTTAATTGAAATGTAATTGAGACATAGCTGCAATTCAACGGTTGTTCGATTTTAAACCTTAAACAGTAGAGACCATCCAATCATTCTTAA
The DNA here is from genome assembly GCA_001703475.1 of Hydroides elegans. NCBI lineage: Eukaryota > Metazoa > Annelida > Polychaeta > Sabellida > Serpulidae > Hydroides > Hydroides elegans. The sequence goes on from LQRL01156352.1 coordinate 15,051, forward strand.
TAATAGTTCATGGTGATATATCAAAATCTGACAAATTCGGTTAAGATATAATGACAATGGGCGATTGTTCAGAAACATTTGAAAATCTATTTTTAACTCAAAGGGGCTCGCTTTGGATACCGTAGCCACACCCAAGCGTATACCCACGATTTGTTAACCCAGTTATTCAATGATTTCCAATGATCATACGATTCATAGAATTCTCTCCTTTGAGTCATAAGTTGACCATTATAGCAGCGCATTCCTTTGCCTTGTTTTCAAAATAACACCATGATAAAGATTATTAGTGTTTTCTTGCAAAGATATGTATGTCAATGCCTTATGCATAACTTAATGCTGACCGGTGTTCCTTAAAATAATAAACATGACCTCCCTGGATCAATTACAATAATGATCACAACTCCGTGGGGTCTTCATGAGGGCCTTACAAGGGCCGTGGACATCAGTCCGGTTATTGGATAAAACCCACATTATAAGACATATTTCGCTCAATATAGATCCTTGGCCATGCCTTGATCCGCCGCTGCTCGAGCAAAAATGCCATATACAATGTTACGGTAACCTGTCCAGGGAGTTATGATCTGTATTAATATTATGTTAAGGAACAAAGGTATTACATGCAATGGAATGAGGAATGGCGAGTGATATTGGGTGGAGAGAGACAAATCGTCCTGCACTTTGGTGTCTGCCTGCTATCTGATAAACAAGCGCCCTTTCGGCGGAGTACAGAAAAACTAGGGACTGGATTATGTATGAGATTCTGCGACACCTGTCTTGGTGGTTTACCACAACTTAATTAGCTACTATTATCGAGTTGTGGTTGCTTTTTATTCAATCGGAGTTGGTCATGGCTTAATATGCATAACGATTATCAATTTCGATATGTTTGACGATGATACAGTATATTGTGGGGAGTTTTGAGTATGCGTATTAACCCTAGTAACGTCTCATGCTTAATTATTAAGAATGTGGTCCCTTGCGATTCAGTCCAATATATCCCCTATTTTCCTTCACCCCAATGCCTCGGGCAAGGCTTATCTCGCCAATGGACAGTGTGTCCGCGACCATGGTCTCGATCGGAATGCGAGTTATCGCAGGAATGCAGGCATTTCAGCAAGTGTAAGAATAAGTGCAAAACGAAATAATAACAGTGAAAATCCCCCACTATTAGAATCAGCTGATTGTCCAAGGTCATTTTATGTGTTTTCGCCTAATTGCATAGCAATGGAAGGTTTCTTCCATATTTAGATGGCTATTGTTGCAGCAAAGTTTAAAAATAGCAGTATTTATAACGTTGAGAATATATAAAGTTGATTGAACATGTGTTGGGCGTTGCCTAATTCGATCAAATTGAAACAACAGAATACAGAAGTATCGAGACTATGACTTAACTTAGTCTAAGCTGTAGTTTTAAAGGATTAATCGGGGTCATATAGCCTTTGATTGGTTTACAGAGCACAAACACGATATACATTGTATCTCAGCAATTTAAAATTAAGATGCTGCTATTCTCACGCCCACATTGCTTTCATTGTAGTTGTAGTTTACTCTTTTTCATTAAAAAAAACGCATTTGTTTTTTTTTTTAATATTTGAATTGAAGCTAGTGTAAAAAAAGTGTTTCATATTCAATTTAGAATAAAACGAAACTTTCGAGTTAGTCATTTTAGGGAAATTATCCATTAATAGTCGGCATGTCATCATTAAACAATGAAAAATCAGACGTTAACCTATAATTTGTCATTCATAGCGATGAAAATGACGTCATGGTTGAAACGATCATCTGTCGATCTGTTAATGTTTTGCCTAACCACATAGTCTAGAATCGTTTGTTAAATGCGTTAATATGTATAATAAGTAATAATAATAATTTAAATCAATTAAGTTTGAAGAATGGTGCAAAGTTGATGTTTTGCACTGCTGTATTGTGTTAAAAATTGCAACGTTCATGTTGGAGTTGTGGTGATGAGAAGGGGTGGGGTGGTAGTTGTTTCCATAGTTTTCACAGAAAATGTGAAATTTTGAAAATATTGAAGGCAGTTTCTTAATGAATGGGTGATGCCGCAAAACATCAATATTGGTGATAGCTCATACTGCTAGCCCCTTTCTACACTTTCTTCTCGCGATCAATTGAACAAAGGAGGACAGCAAACAGGGAGAAAAAACTAGAATTTATAAGGTTAGAATTCCCAAAAATTAACTGTGTATTTAAGGTGATTTGTTCTTTGATTTGCCTTTATGCGAGACATTTTGATCATTTAATGACGGCATTCTCATGAAATTAAACAATAGTCCTATCATGAATACGTCAGTATTCTATTTTCTTTGCAAACAGAATATTATACATATTACCGCACATTGTATCTTATACAAACGTTCGTATTGCCAATGAATGACTCTTAAATACATATAACGATTTTATTGTGTTACACTATATCTAATACTCATATGTTTCCTCAATATGCAACAAAAGATCAATTTCAAGTGTACACAGTCAAATTATTATTAGTTTAACAACAAGACACATATTGAAAATATGCAGTAGGACAGTTGAAACGGTTCAAACACTTTCGATAAAATCGAAATCGTTTTGCCAAGAAATTACATTTTTTCTACACATAATAAAGGTAGAATGGTGCTGAGAAACAAGATATTCAGCTTGAGCATGTTTTCATTATAGGAACATGATTGGTGAAAAAAAAACATATTTAATGCGTAGAATTTTGAATGAAATTGTCTTCTACATTTTTCGCGATATCATGTGATTATTGCACCTACATGTTTTTTTTTATGAAAAAAATAACTTATTTTATTGTTATTAGTACAAACAGCTCTCAATTATTCAAGTGCAGATTTGATAAAAGTTCAAGATGAAAAGAAGATGCTCCAATAACTGTAGCTTTGTAATAAGTTGTACATTACAAAACTATGGAGCTAATTGTTGTTAAACGAAATTAATAGATATGAAGAAAAAATCCTCCCACTGATATAAGCACACAATGCAAACTCGTTTAGGGGCTGATTAAAAAAGTGGGAAAATGACATTAAGAAAATCCATTAGGAAAGAACTAATTGCGTGGGAGTCTCATTGTAAGAGTGTTGCAAAATCTAGAGGTTGTTTTGGAATAATTAAACTTTCGATGTTATTGTTAAAATCATAATTGCTGGTAATGTTATTGTCAGATGGCTATTCTTGGAGTTTATTTAGGGTATCACACACCCAAATACCAAATCGTGTACTTAGAACGACCATTGTGTCTACCTCTTCGCATTATGAAAGAGAGAAAGACAAAATGATACATAGAATAAGACATCAGGAAAAACGAAACAAAAAAGTAACCATCAACAAAGCCATAAAAAATACTATAAAAATCATCTTGACTAATATACAAAGCCTTGAAACTGTTGACAAGAAGATATCAATTAAAGTGTAGTTAATGAAATTCACATCATATAATGGACGAGCGATATCGGTAGGCAAATGCGGGATGATATGGGTGGGACCACGTTCTTTTGTCTGTCCCTTCTACTAGCTCCCTTTCTACGATAAATCAAGCGCCATTCGACGTCACAACTCGGATGGCACTCTGTCCCAATGGTTGAAACGTTTAAATTGATTTAATTTTTTTAATTGATGTAAAAGGGGTGATAGATTTGTAGCATATGCTGATTTTTCATATAATGGTACGTTCAGCGGATTTTGCGTCTGCGTCTGCGGAATTCAAATTGGTATAAACACATAGCAAACCCAGCGGTATTAATTCCGCAAGGATTACTACGTTTTATACCAATTAAAATTCCGCAGACGCAAGGATCCACTGAACGTACCATGATACAGTTTTTTTTAAAATGCTGTTTAATCTATTCACTGGTTCACAAGTCGTTTTCATTTAACGAACATAAGGAATAATCCCATAATTCAATGCATGCATGCTGAGAAATACTTTACAGTAACACAAATCAACAACTTTAATTTTCATGATCTAGGCTACTTAATAGTTGACAAATTGTAAATTTATCTTGATTTAAAGGCCTCTAAACAAATTGCAGTTTCAAAGAATGCGTTTAAGGCGTTCCTGGAAAATATGTTATATTCAGACTACCACCCAATCGTTCCCATAAGTTATTCAGCTTATGGTATAATTCCCTTGATATACATGTAACCAGATGAATAAGGTGAAACATATTCCTAAACCGATTCTCAATTCGCTATAAGCTGTTCAAGAAGCTTTATAATTGCAATGGATATTTTTAATCTGGATTTCGATTTTGGAATGGTCTCTTTGCATATTTGTAACAAATATGTGTCAGAAAAAAGCATACATGTATATGAAGTAATAAATCTAGCCTGTCTTAAGAGTGACAATTTATTTCTCTAGAGAAATAGATAAGGGCGTTAGTGACAAGAAAGTGTTATATCGCATAATTTACGATAACAAATTTCTGATAAATAATGAATATTTCTAATTATATTGGCTTGCTCTGAGAAAGAGAAAAATGGAATGCCAACATTTTTTTTATTTTGGCGCATATTTTGAGAAACTCTAGAAATTATGAACCGACAAATAGGCCATTAAAGTTAATGCTTCTTTTCACACACTGATTGAAATGTAACATTTCTTTTTTACTCGTGCTATGATAAATAAATCATGTCAAGTGTAACATTTATGAACTTCTTTGATGAAAAATAACGAATTATCCTATTCATTGCGTTATTTTTTAATACGAATTCATTTTATAGGAAAGCTGTGAGATAACATTGATGATGATGTTATCTAAGATAATTAACACATTCGATCATTGGTTAACAACTATCAAATATATATGGCATTTTCGAAGTTTAATCGTCTATCTATTAATAACAAAAATGAACTGAAAATGATCTTAAGTGTTAATAAATAAAAATTATTAAGTTAAGCTAATACATTTGCCTTTTATAGACCTTGTCAATCCTTTAGGGCTGAAAATGACGTTACATGATTGTTGAACCTAAATTAATCTTATACTTGCACGTACGAAACGCCATAATTTACATAATGAAAAATGATTATAGCCTTTTGATAAGTTTATATGAATAGCATGTCAAAAGCTATTAAACTTGTAAATGTGATTCTTGTTAAACTAAGCATGTTTCACACAATAGCAACCAGGTTTCGTGAATGTGATGTCACTTCCTTTGAAACCTTTTGACCTTGAACCCTAGGTGTGGTTCATTCAAACTGATGAATAAAACAATTGCTTTTTTCATATTAAATATGTTGTAGTATAGAATTCAGAGCTATTTTTGTAGTTGATGTGGGATTAGATAAACAGAGAGAGAAACAGATTTTATTAGGTAACCTACATTTATATTGGCATAAACATAGTAACGTACATGCTTATAATATAATTAAGATTCATAACTATGTCATAAATATTAGTCATACAAACAATGAAATGCTACACCTGAATCGTGTCGTAAAGAAGCATTTCATGTTTTTTTTTTCTATTTCATCTTCACTTGAAATCTTCATTGATCAGAGAATCTATATTCACACATTTTGGGACTATTTTGTCCATTGGCAGTCGTTTGATGGATAAGAACGAATGAGACGTAAAATCAGAAGCTAATAATGGGTATCAATGACAAAATTACGCTGTTCCTTGATATTTGAACGCATTCCTTTCATTGTATATTATTCAATGGACAATCCTTTAAATGATCCTGGACATTGAGAGGTGCTTGCGATTCGCTGTGTCATGCAGTTGATGCAATATGGTCAATAGTAGAACACTTCAGAGTTCGAATAATGTGCTTATGAACCCTAGCTCTTTTGTCTTGCTTAATCGTGATCCAATAATTGTAGCTGAAATATACTTCAAGTTATAGATAGTCTGAACTATAGTGGATTAACACTGTATAAAAACTGGGTTAAGCTCAAGGGAAATGAAACATATCTAAAATAGCAGAAAATTCCATAAATAGTTTCCATAATTAATTTTACATTAAATTCAGTTATTTCAAGGCAAAAGCATATAAGACGATAAATGTCCTGAAGATGGGTCAAATTCTTTAGCTTAATAGAATACATTTGGTCAGTGATAAGTAAATGATCGCCACTAGATGAGTTGACGTGTGCCACAGGGAATGGTCTGACAGCGAAAGAGAGATAGGAGACAATTTGACAAATCCTCAAATCCTTAACACGAGCCGAAATGTCTTGACAGGAAGGTCTACATTCCATATCTTAAGTTCTTTTAGAATTTACAATTTATTGTCATAACATAAAAATCTATTAGATATATAAACTTACCGATGACGAAAGCAAAATCTTAATTTTAAAAATAACGTGCAGCTACACAATGCGCATAGCGGCATATTTTTTTATTCGAAGATGCGAATGATAGAATGAAGATAAGGATTAAACTGAAATGATTTTGCATGAGTTAGGTCCAATGTAAGTGTGTTAAACTTGTTTTTATAAAAGTGATATGCAACGATCATGCATGTGTATTTTTTTAAAACACTCTAGGTTTTTTATCTTGAATTGCTATATGACAATGGTTATTATGATATTTTCATTATTTGAACCCGAAAACCTCATGTGGAGAACATGCTTGTTCTAAAACGGGGTTAAACAACTTTTCATGCATATTACATAAAACACGGAATTCCTCAGTTACGGTATAACTTAAGAAAATATGTGTCTGCTGTA
>LQRL01156399.1:3032-14958 GCA_001703475.1 Hydroides elegans
AATAGTCATATTTCTTTAGGGATGGGTCAGGGCCAGATTATTGGCCCCGGGGCCCCGTGACTCAAACCCCGCCCCGTCGCGGAGCCCCGTCGATAACCCGTTTATTAATGTTACACCGACCCTTGACATAAACTATATTTTAAATAATACGATTTTTTTGCAAGATTAGAATTGTGAATTCATTGAAAACACAGTTATCCCATATCACTGCATAAATAGATGTATAGATAGGTCAAATGTGAATAACTTATATATTTTTGTTTAATATTTGCATGATCTTTATTAATTTAAGTATCTTTTGTGCCGTTGAAAATAAAGGTTATTAAGGACGACGGGGCCCCGGGTCGAAATTTTGCCCCAGGGCTGAACTTCCATCGACGGGGCCCCGGGGTTTCGGGGCCCCGACCCATCCCTATATCTCATACATATGATTATAGATTGTTTAAATAATTCAACGCAAACAATTACAAATCAAACAAAAATCAAATCATTCAAAGCATTTGCGCATCAAAACATTATAATTATAGTTTATAATATTATCATCATAATATTTGTCTGCATGAGTTGGGATCGAACACAGACATTATGATTACGAGTCTAATGCACACAATTTCAACTATAGTGAAATCATGTCACATAAGCAATTTTGACTGACTTAACCCTAATATTCAAAGACTTTCGGTTTCGAAAGGCTAATAAACTAGAAAACAAGTTTATGAATATCATTTGCACTATTGACCTCTAGCTCGATAGACAGATCCGCTACTGACTGAGCTATTGCGCCCGATGTAAAACAGCTTTGCCATGAACATAACAGTCGATATGTTTGACATACAAGGAATAAGCTTACATGTCCCACACAGTCATGCAAAATATATTCAATACCACAGGTTGCAGATCCGAGTGCAAAACCCTAAGAATGTTATAACATTGAACTGCGTTAATCTAAGGGATAACTTTTAAGCTTCCTTTTGACCAACCTTTCTACTAACGCAACGCCATAGACCCATGCGAAAGCGAATGGTTTATGGTCATGCGGTAAAGGCTTATGTTTTTAGACCGCCCCCCCATCCCCGGGGACAGACCAGCGGAAGAGTAATGTCGATCAAATGGGAGGTGCATATCGTCAACAGATATATAATAGATTCCAAAAGTATGAGGTTGATCAGTTGAAAAGCCTTAAACAAGTTCATTACACTATAAAGACAACATCTGTAAAATGCTGTAAGGGTGGGCTAAGACCCAGGGTAGAACCCCGGAGGCAGGTCGGTCAAAAGGGGAGGTGCACACCTTCAATATATATTTAATCGATTCCAAAAGGTTGCAGATCGATCGGTTGAAAACCCTTGGACAAGTTCATTATACAAAACATAGACTAATGTGCGTAATACCTTAGGGGTCGGGTCATTATTTAAGACCCTCCGGGGCCGAACCGGAAGAGCTATGTCGGTCAAAAGGGGAGGTGCACATCTTCAATATATATTTAATTGATTCCAAAGGTTTTTTGGTCGATCGGTTGAAAACCCTAAGACAAGGGTCTGGACGGACGAACGCCGGACGGACGGACGCCTAACGGACAATCACCCGAACTCAGACCTTTCACCTATACCAAAACTCGTTTAGATCATAGATGCCATTTCCGTGGAAAAGATTTGCACGCATGGACAGAGTAAAACCTATATGGCCCTCTGACTTTCGTCATACTATCGTAAAAAAATAGGAATAATGCTAGCCTAATATGGCATAGAGTCTATTGGTATATACATACATGTGAATATATATCAACATATTTTATGTTTTAATGCAATTTGTGTTTATTTTCTACAATTGTGAAGTTTTAATACTACAATTATACACTTAAATTATGTTTAAACATCATGCTACGTTTAAATATGATGTTAGAAAGAAATACCTAAAATATCATTTGTTCGGCCAAAAAATATATTTATTAGGTTTTAAAAAATACAAAATATATTTATAAATGCTTTCAATTGTGAATTTTATGTTCCAATTCATTAAAATAACATATACAATCATGTTTAAGATATGATAAATATAATAATAGCATACAATACAAAAGTTAAGAACGTGGACCCTGAAATTGTACTTGTTCTGGCGGCCATTTTGGATTTTTCGATTTTTTTTCGCATTTCCGCCCGTTAGTTCGAATGGGACTTTTTTTTGGTAAAATAGGGTTATCTCAGGATAACATTGCCGTAAAAATCATTTCTGTTTGAATTTTGTCTAGGTCAACCTCGAGATCTACTAGTCTATTATTCCTTAAAGTTCGTATTCCCCAAAATAAGTAATCATTATTCTTATGATTATTCATAGTAGATTATGTGGTGATATAGAAATGGATCCGGAACTTCGATAAACATTTCAGCCAAGTTATGAAAACATGTTTTTACTAAAACAACAACTCATAGTTATGAATTCAACTTCAAGCATAAACATAATTCCACGCTTGAAATATCTAATGGTATGATCCTGATATATAGCTAAAAGTTAACACCGGAAAAATATTCCGGATAAACCTTTGCAAAAAAATCATAAGCAATCCCGTTTTCGATATATAAACACGTATGTTAATCTTTGGTCTTCCATCCTTGTGTATGTTTTCTGATAGTATCGTTGTTGTTTTTACAGCTTGATTTAACACTATCTCCAAGAACATGTGTGAAGCTGCGTCAAAGGGTTCCATAGCATTCGCATCTCATTATATAGAAGGTCTAGTAAATATTATAAGTAGAGTCTACTTGTATATTGTGTACGAAACCTTGTTGAGTTTTCTGACTAAGAAGCACCAAGTTTCATTGTTGTTTTATCTCGTGTTGTTTGTTAATAATTGAGCGCCGCAACTGCTTCTGGTAATTAAGTGTCTCATCCATAGAGCCGGTTATCCAAAGGAAACAAATGGCTTACATCGATATAAATGCTATGACAAAAAAAGAGGCTAATCACTTAACTGCTTCCTGAAACCTGAGTCGCCTTCTTTTGATTTCACTATAGAAACACAATGAGCCATTACTCCAGGACCTATAGACTCAGCTGATCGTTTTCTTGTTTTTGTTTCTTTTTTACATGTATACTTAACCAGGACTTAAGGGATAATGGGCATCTACAACAAGACTGCTACAAAACCTGAATAATTGCGTTGTTTCTCATATCATATATGATTTCGAGCCTTTTTCTGCCGTCTCGTCTGACACACTTCATCTAACCGCAAATTAACACATCGAGTCCTCCAAATGGAGTACCTGTCCAGTTTGGCCATAACAACCAAGGTCATATGTCTTGACCTTTTGCCAAGTACTTGTGGTTAATGAAGGTCACCGGATTAATCACCTTAGTAATCCTTTATATAAATTGACCTCGCGGGGTTAAATATACTGGTTGCCAAGTTTGAACTATTTTTCATTTTTAATATCACAATTCCGGTTGTATATTAATGCAGTCTAATTTATAGAAAAATCCGAATGTCAAATGTGTCGGTTAGCACTGATGTTTGAATTGGTCCAAATTGTGGGATATCTGTCAAAAATGACATCTATATTAGCAACGCTGGAGATATGTTTGCTTTTCTATGTCACTATATAATTTCAGCAATTGTTAGGTTGCTTCCAAATATAATGCAAATGATGGTTTTTGTATTATGATAATTTCAACACTGCATGGTCGTCCAATATAGTGATATGTTCATTTCTACTAAACAGGATGTTCGGTTAACCTGAATATATGTTGGTCTCATTACCTGATGAATCAGATTTTGTGTTTTAAAGAATATCAAGGTCATAAATATGGGTTATCTATTTTTTATTATACATAAGTGTTTTTAAGAAAATATATATAAAAAAACATAACTTTGAAATTGGACCAAAGTTCAGTTTAGTTTCATCTCCAGTTGTTATTATACACGGATGTAATTTGATGTTTATCACAGTCATACAGTAAATGCTTGCATAAATGAATAGTCTGGAACCGTTGCTCATTATTTTGTGTTGGCGATTTTCGTCCTTAAACATAGCAACATTTGCGTATAATGTATTCAATTGCTTAATATATATTAAGAAAACTATAAATTTTGCTTTGAAAAATATATTCTCATTTATTATTATGATTATTATTATTTCATATATAGCCTACTTGGAAAACCTATAAATGTTTGGTCGCGCGACCAGTAATTATAAAGTAGTCATGTGTGTCTTACGCATTACAATGACTGTCTTATGCCCTTTTTAAGGCCGACCGCATCCGTATTCAAAAACGTGCACACACGATATTTCATGCATTGCGTTTTTCCCCGATTCCAAGTCAATGTTTAATTATATCCTATCTAAGAAATAACGAAATGATTGGTGGTTTATTCATATGTAACGAAACACTCGTGTTTCACTACTATAAGCATGTGCATAAATGAATATTAAATTTTGTATGCAGCATGAATAGGAAATAAAAGCTAAAAATAGATCACAGTTTATATTGTATAAAGTAATGCAATATTTTATGATTGTTCATGCTATGAATGGAAATCTTAAATGAATAGTAAGGAATAGCGGAAGCATGGTTCTCAGCATTGTAAATCCATAACATATGGCCTTCAACTGGTCAGATATGCAAATTTGATCTGATCAGACGGGGTTCTCATTTCGTTTTCCACGTGGCATGAATTATCTTATCGTAAACCGTATCGAAGACCTTTTTTTGCATTAAGTGCTTCCGTTGAACTATATAGGGTAGTTTTAATATACTTCTACCGTAAAAGACACTAAAAGTAGTGTGGGCGTCGTATCGTTTATCAAATATAATAATAGGTAGCAGCATTGTATCATTTGTCTTAAGTTACTTTCATAATACTTTCTGATTCTACATTGAGCCATACTGAATATATATTTCCTAACTGATATTTTAAGCTAAAATACAGTAAGTTGTAGTTGTACGCATCCCTTACTGAAACAAGACATTGCTAATCTTGTAAATTACAAACATTCGCGCCGGTGTTACGGTCAGGAAAACCCCCTTGGTCAAATAAACCCGTGGGGTTTTCGTGACTGCATTCGCATGCGGGCAGGAAAACCTGCCTGGTCACAGAAACCCCTGCCGTCTTATCTTTATCTGTTAAGCAAATATAAGAGCGATATTTTTGGCGACCAAATGCTTTAAATATTGGAAATGAAAATTCAATAACTCTGAAATTTTATTTAAATGATATTTATTACAATAATGTTTATGAAAGTAAAGTACAAATTCTAAAGTCACCATAACTTAAATAATTTGAGAAATATAAATGTTACTTTCATATCAACCATGCGCTATTTTTATGCGAAATAATAATAATAACATTTTTTAAAATAATAATAATAATTCTAATGATTATAACAATCTTTATTCTTACTTAACTAGGATCACTAATAAAACAAGGGCTAATCCCTATTATTATTACCTTGTGTTATGGTTAATCCTCCTATATCTTTAAGTCAATCCCTAGATACATGGCATAATATAGACATACTCACTCTACTAAATCGATGTCTAATTTCAATTGTAATTAATAAACAGAGAACAAATTGATTAAAAAATATATATATTATTCTAACTCTTTTTAACCAACGAATTGTAATACTTGTTTTACATAGTCATGTCTATATATATAACCTAGTAGTTCATTACCGAATGATATATTTATAAAAATTATATAAATTAAATACTTTACATTGAATATCCTGATTTTCACATAAAACCAGGCTGATAACCGCGGACATAAATACAAATAAGGTCAAGCTTTAAACCAATATTTCACATGAATACTGCATACTTCGTACAAAATTTAACAATGATAAACATTCGCATAATTAAGGTTATAGTTCCCGCTTAATAAATAGTGGGATGTAACGAATGCTCAAATTTAATTAAAAATGATATGATTCGATTTCTTACGAGTAAGATGACGGGACCAATATAATGAAAATCGTACCATTTGAATAAAAATATTTATCATGTATAATTTGAATAAAAATATTTATATTTTATTCATCTCCAAAATTATTTCCTGAATTAATATTTTTCATTAAAATCTATCTCATCGTGTTATCTTTACCTTGGATAAGATAGTGCCTCTAAATACTTAAATAGATAAGATAAGACGATGGGGGTTTTCTAGCCCAGGGTGAACTTCATGTTTTTCTCGTTTGGCAGAAAAACCTGCATCGTCTCGTGATTATTGATAAAACTAAAAACCCCTCTCGAGAATGTTAGATTTTCATCATGTTTATAAAGAACACATAGCGAAAGGGGGGTTTTTAAGTAGGGCGGGTTTTTCTGACCGTAACACCGGGTATATCCAAACAAGTTTTCTCAAATTAACAAGCGGAGGCAACAGACCTCTCGCAGACTTAACATGATCCCCAACCTAGGAAAAACAAAGAAACTTCAGTAAACAACACGAAATAACGAGATTTCTTCAACGATGCCTTGGCTTTTCCGGTAGAGTGGCATGGCAAAACTTCGAATCGAACCGACAAGCCTCAATTCTTGTGTTAAATTAGTAGAGATTTGTACATAAAAAGCTTCCGATCGGAGTAAAGGTGTGCGAATCTTTTGGCATTTTAGTAAAAAAATAGATGACAGTCACACCCAAGAACGCACTAACGATAAAGACTTTTGTTTATGGTCATTAGGATATTGGCGTTTCATCGCGAAGCTTTACTTTCCAGTAACTATTCAAGTTTTGTCAAGCTCCTAACAAGCGGTTACAAACCACTCCTTCCCTTAATTTCCTCAATAGCAGTGGCTTAATATGGACGCCCCCTACCCACAAAAAACCAATACCGTCCCATCGTCATCGATTGGTGCCTTTGTTCCCACAAAAAATCATATTAGCGCATCTCCCAAGTGATAAACGCGTGACGTCGAGCGTGAGTAATGCGTCAAGGGGACGTAATTTGCCAATGAGATATACGCGGCGCGCGAGCAATGGTTCGATTTAATGACTGAGTAAGCGCCTGAAAATGCGTCTAATTAGTGAGCAAATCCGCAAAATTAAGTTTGTCTTTTTGTGGGAGTCTAGCTTAGCGGCAAAGTTAATAATTTGGCCGTCAGTGGTGGTAGATTTTCACCCGAAATGGTGCACGTTGTCAAAAACAGATAATGTCAAGCTATGCATTACTTTTAACAGTGGGGTCTTTTACGTTTATTGAATATTCAATTTAATTGAAGGTGTTGTTATTGATTCAAAAACGGCTGGTTTAAAAGCGATAAACCATTTAAAATGTCAATGCTCGTGGTCAGCATTTGAAATATCAAAGTCGCTTATCAATGGTTTTTAATGGACTCAAATGAACACTTAAATCCAAGGCTGATTTGTCAAAGGAAAATACACGATAATATTTTTAAAATCCATTAAATATCACCATTATCCCTCGAGCTATTTGCCTTATTTATGCACTTATTTATCAGAGGTTTTATTCTTGGTATCTTGGTAAGAATAAATAATAGTGACAGGGCATGCTTTTGAATAGCAATATCTGCTTGAACGTCTTGCTACATCAAATGCAACCATGAAATTGACCATGGGTACGCATATTCCTATCCTTCGGTGTCCCTTAGATGGTCTTGATACTCCACTTGCTCTAAGGTTGTACCGCTAAGGCAAATAATCGTAAGTGAGCTCATTAAGCAAAATATATATAATAAGCATGAGCACAACGTTTTCATACAAAATCTTCGACCTTGCGTTCGTTTTACTTTCCAGTTAGTCCAGGAAAGTCTCATCGGCTGTCATTTTAGTATTGTTGGTATCAATTCAACGTAAAAATATATAATTTAACAAGAGAAAAATACGCATGATAAGACTAAATCTAACAGACTTCTTGGAATAAATCATCAAGTAAATCAAGCATCACAAACTGCAGGGAACTGCTTGTTCTGATTCCATTCCTTAGAGCCACATGACGCAATCGCAATAAAACAAAGAGATCCCTAATTGCGCAATAGCCCATCGGGCTAACGCATCTCGGGCAATATATACCATTTCACCCTGATGGCCTTTTAGTCTGCTCATAAATTCATGGGGCTCCGAATTGCCCATGAGGTGTCATGGTAAAGAGACACCTAGGCCCCATGGCTCCTATTTGAGATAAACACCCTCAACAGAACCGTTGTTGAAACGTTATTGGAACATCGCAGGAAAAGCGCCACTTCGAAATGCGTTGACATGTATATATATACTTTTTGTATTTCCTGATATCATTTTACGTGATGTTAGTGCTGCTTATGGCTAGTTTATTGGCTCCTCCATGATTTGTCCCGATCAATGACGAAAATGGTTGCATGGACAGGATAACAACTTTCTATGTGACGTTGTGTCCTATCGTGACGTTACGAAAACGTAACTTTTCGCGTGAACAGTCCACTTTACTCGTAACCCTCCTCTTGATTGTTTGTTATCGGTAGTGTTATTTTCTCGTTTTGTGTGGCAATGGTTGTGTTTGTGTTTCGTATGCACTTGACAGCTTTCTTCATTAAGCATTCATGGCCATCATTGCAATCAATGCATTTGGCTGCAGTTGCCGATTAGATTTAATGTGCTGCAAAAAAATAGAAGCTGGTGTATAGGTATTTTGGTCACGAAAGAGGATGCTATATGGCTATATATGGTTATATATATTGTTATATGTAATCTAAAAACATATAAATCGATGAGTTATTTCTTGGTTGAGTACATCTGATGATGATACATGTATGCATCTAAGTTCATTTCATGGATCTTGATATCCCGAAACGAATCGGCTATTTCTATAGGCAACAACATTGAATTGAACATCAACATCACTTTAAAAACCCACACTCATATATCCGAATCTGTATGGAATCAAAATATTTACCACGATCCTATTTTATGGATTCTGCGTTTGTGAAGGGTATTGAATGTACATGCAGTTAATTAAAGCTACCAATCGCAACTGTATACCTTTACCTGTCAACATCGTAAACAACCTCTCTATTTTCAAGATTCGCTTCTCAAATTGACCACGAAACTGGTTGATATTTCGATGACAGGTCAATGACCTTCAAGGTATCAACTGCCAACAAAATATAAAGCTCTTTGTCTCCCATTGTCATCCTCGCATTGTCCAACGAGCTAAGGCATAACAAAAATGATGGGTCGTCCCCGAGCGGCGCAATCAGATTATAGACAGTGTGCTTAGTCTCCCAAGTAATCCCAGCAGCCAATTTTCACCAATACGTCTTCTCTTTGGCAATTTGGCGTTTGCGTTGGTTTTTTTTACGTGATTGACAACCAAATGGAATTGCCATGGTGATGGACGCCTAAATGAGATGCAAAAGGGTGGTTTTGATTGGGTCATCATGACGAGCCTCGATTTCGATTTTTATGCTGAGTCATCGATTTTTTGTGAGTCTCGCCGCGAGAGTAATCATTGGGCGTGCTTGCTTTCTTTTATTATGTTCTTTGATGTGTCTGGTCTCAGATACAACATCCCAAGTGGCAACATACAGAAATTATCTTCCTCGCATCCATGTACCGGTACATTGTGTCATATTGTAAAACATGGACGAGTAAAATTTTATATAGAAAACAGAATGATGTAGGTAATTGTTATTGTTTATGTATAACATGGACGCGAAAACGAGCATTTCGTTGATAAATGAGTCAATCACAGGGCACTTGATATATTTTTTTTCAAAGAATGCATGCACACAATTAGGAAATGTATTGATTGATAAAAGGGTGTTACTGTTAATTTGTCGTCAAAATAGAGGCACTCCCAATTGAAGAAACATTCAAGCAAGTGACTTAACTCTTGCACTAATATAAAAAATCTAGGTTAATTAAACACTTAATATGTACTTTTAGTTATTACCTGCCATATCAGATATATTACATGCGTAAGAGATGGGAGGTTTCATCATAATTAAGTTCTCAAAAAAACCTTTGAATAGTTATTTGATTAAACGACTCATAACAATTCGTAGTATTTTCCAAAAAAAACTTAAATAGACTATCATAAAACCCAAATAACGGTTAAACAATTCTATTATATGCAGGCCTATGAATTACATAATCGACATATCAATTTCGCAGAAAAATAGCAACTGATTATTTGTTACATATAATAGAAATTATACAATGACATGACATATGTAATACGCTTATTTACATCGATGGGTACTTCTCTATTTACCAGAGTGACAACTTCCATTGATGAAATAATGTTGCCACAAAATAGGATGAATTCATCTGAATGCTGTGACTTTCCCACTGATAAAGGTCGCCTATGGTTCTCATGTATAATAGATGAAGTTGAATTGAAACATTTCAGGTGTCAGTTTTAGGAGTCAAAGGAATATAAAAACGAAATCATAACTTCGTGAACAAAGAATAGATAAGAGATGGGGTGCTTATAACGGGATGGTGAATAGAAGCTGGAGATATCGAATAAAAATAACCGCGAGATAGAAAACCCTGTTGTTTCAGAATCTTCTGCTTTTTGTCTCTTTTTTCCGCTGCGGTTCATGAGTCATAGGGTTGTCATTTTAGGGTGCGTGCCTGTAGTACTAGGGTTTCAAATACCGGTATCGTATGGTTATCATCTGATTCTAATTTAAGATGCAGTTGAGGGCAAATAGTATTTTTATGCACTATCATTCGATATCGGTGTCACTTACAAATGCACTTTAATTTGATATATTAGAAAGCTGTTTGAATGAAACACGATTTATTCATACATTCATCGGAACAGCACAGCTGTAATAGCGCTAAACTACAACATAACCCTGCAACGGAAACCCTGCAACGTATGACATCGATCCCTATCCCGCATCTTAACCATCTTAGTGGAAAATACAATTTTATATAAAACCAAAACACTCAATCCGTAATAGCGTTTGGCGTGTA
Source organism: Hydroides elegans (assembly GCA_001703475.1). Lineage (NCBI taxonomy): Eukaryota > Metazoa > Annelida > Polychaeta > Sabellida > Serpulidae > Hydroides > Hydroides elegans. The sequence continues at coordinate 13,948 of LQRL01156399.1, forward strand.
GCGTGTTGCGATTTTTCATTGACATTTGTATAAGGTTTTTGTCCAACATAGTATGCAACTGCTGGGCCACTGTTAGGTCAGGTATATTGTTAGTAAGCCAATGCTGATAGTTTTGTCATATAACATGTACTGATTGACTACAATATATAGGTTATAGTACTCGGATGAACACATGTAGATGCTATATACCCTTGATGCTTCTGATTTGTTAGTGTGTGTTAATGTATGTTATGATGGACGGGTAAAAACCTGAAACAGCTGATCCTGTACAGTGAAGGGGGAGGTTCAATAGGTTGAAACCTATTTGCTCCCACATAGAATGACCATTTTAGTACTCGCTTACTAAATTAGAAAATGCGATCAACACGTTCAACGTACTACTGGTTGCGATAGAAGTTCCATAAACCATCGCAATATGTGTCAGTTTTAACAGGTGTTTGCAGTTTCGCAAAAAAAATTATATTTTTACTATCAATGACCCAGTTGTCATTGTGATGTGTTATATATAAGTACAGTCAACAAGGAAATGGTGTATTTTTTTCCGATTCTCAAAGGCTTCCTTATTTTTAGGCCCCAACCCCAAAGGTTGGGGGCCTATAGATTCGGGGTGTCCGTCTGTCCGTCTGTCCGTCTGTCCGTCCGTCCGTCATCGATTCTTTTCCAGGCTGTATCTTTGCAACGGATGGTCGTAGAGACCTGGGAATAAGCTCATATGAAAGGTCTTGGCCTGTAGATGTGCCTTTTGACAGTTTTGGCCAGATTCGGCCACCGGAAATGGCCGAATTTGGCCAAAATGTCCAAAAACAGCGGTTTTTCGAAACATAGGCTTTTCCAGGCTGTATCTTTGCAACGAATGGTCGTAGAGACCTGGGAATAGGCTCATATGAAAGGTCTTGTCCTGTAGATGGGCTTTTTGACAGTTTTGGCCAGATTCGGCCACCGAAAATGGCCGAATTTGGCCAAAATGCTCAAAAACAGCGGTTTTTTGAAACATAGGCTTTTCCAGGCTGT
>LQRL01156410.1:9958-23273 GCA_001703475.1 Hydroides elegans
AAGAGAAAATCATTTTCGAACCCGGTATTCGAACACCGGTCGTTCTTTGGTCAAAATTATGATCATTATGTAATTGATGAATCCAACCATCCATTGAGTCATTAATAATAATTGTGATGAACCTGCTTGGCTAAAAGGCTGACATCCAATCCTGCTATTATCCAACTTATTGGTAGATTATTTGCTCAGACTGTTACAGGACAGCTGACCAAATTTGGCGACCTATTATCATGCTGTAGCCAACTACAATTGCCACAAATTAGTCATTGTATATTTACTATTTGCACTATGACCCGTAAAAGCGATGTTCCTTTTCATTGTACTGGACATGCATGAAATGGTCTTAAATCGATGCATAACATTGAGTTTTGTTTCGGTGCAAAACAAGGGTTAAATATGTTTAAACATCAAAATTGACCATAATTGCATGTTCGAGAAATATTAACAGCTGCATATCGAAATTTCAACAAATTTCAAATTATTTATATCTAAATGCGTTAACAGTGATTATATCAAACAAAGAGCACAGCTCGGACATATCATAATAATTGGTACAGGAGTGGGACGAAATGTCTTTCATTAGTTCCATGCTCGTTATTAATGACTTTACGGATGCATGCTTATGAGACCAGCTTGGCTTCTTCCCATTATAATAATAGTTGAATGGACATGATTGGATCAGCTCAAATCGACATGTATCATATCAATGTATCAATGTCCCCTTTACCCAAAGTCATAACAGTCACGAGCCAAGTTGACGATGCGACGATCCATTTCACCCCCTCGATGCTCATTAAGTGATTTCCCTCTTGCCCTGGTGCAACATCATATTTCACTATCTGATGCTTAACAAAAGGGTGCAAGATGCCGATTAGAGGAGCCCAAATACTGATGAGGGGTTATGGCCGACGTGTCATACGTCATTCGCATTATCGCCCATTCATATCTATTTATTCGTTTAAATCTCGAGACAGTTTCTTGCATTAATGTGTGTTTTGATGGCGCAGTTTGGAGGCTTCTTTTTGTCCGAAAGGCCCCAAATGATTCAAGAAAATTGGCAGTTATTTGACAATAACAAATGCGATTTACAGATGAAAGTAAAAATGCAAATATTAGGTTTATGTATGAATGTTCCATTTTATAAGGTTAATCTAAACATATTCATAGTTGATAGTCCAATATTGTGATGTATTGTGCAAAATAGCTTTGCGAGCCATCCTTTTAATATCACTGTCTTATTTGCAATTCACTCTTTTGTCACGGGACAACTTCCACCTCCAAAAAGTGAAGAACTATATTGTACAGCTCTGCATAGCACTTAATTGCTCATAATTAGGAGAATTGAAAATTATTTTGAAATAAAATCAAATGAATCCGGGATGGAACTACCATATATATATTCTTACCGTTAGCCACTTTGCTCTAAGCGATCGCTATTAGGTACCATCAGATGTTAGAGTAAAACAACTACAGGAACTAACATACGTTTTCAGACAAACGTAAAAGGAATCCTTTGATTGTTTATACATAGCACCTTGCACAACTAAATCCTGTTAAGGTTGTTAAGGAAGCTGTATCTTGAACCAAGATCACATGCAAAGGTTAGAATCCGCAAGAAGATTCTGTGATATCTTAGTTGCTTTTGAAAATAAGAACAATTAAGGCCTGAACCTTTTGGAGTAAAAACGAGACCGGGACTGAGTGCAAGAAATAGAACATGACCAAGAGCAAAACTTTCTAATCGCGAACCATTCTAAGTAGGGATGAGCTGAGATGAATACATTCGTCGGATAAACATAGATATTATCTATCCTCGTATATCACAAGAAATCCAAACAATATCATTAAGCATTAATCTATGTCATCCAATTGTTGTTATTTTTTTATAAATGTAAATATTATTAAGAAAACCACTGCCATAAAACGCCCTTTAATAACATTATTTTGTTTCACATGTAATAAAAATGTACACTTTATATTAATTCCATGTTCCCGAACAACATGTTATTTTGCAATTGTTCATCCTCGAACAATGCGCGACAAAAATATGGAACATGATGCACATCTATGGGATATGCTTCATTAACAAATGAAGTCGACCGACAAAGTAGGTCACAAAATGCAATGGAAAGACCCAACAATATCAACGCATGTATGAATTCATGTATGCCTGCTGGCACATTTGATTTAGCTGTATCGAGAGCCTATGGGTTTCGGAACTGACCCGTTTATGCCACTTTTAAATGTTTAACTCATTCTATACATGCAGTTGTCCTGCCCAGATATCAAAAATACTAAAAAAGGTGGAAATGTATTTATCAAATATATTCTTACATATGTGCATCACGCGTATACCCATAAAATACCCGTAACTTTACTTTAAAAAATTAAAATATGTGTATCATGCTGAGCATCAATGTGATCAAAAAGATGCAATAACATATTGGTTCGGTTTTATTAAACAAATAATGACTCGGAAGTTCGAGCAAAGTGATTTGGATTTTGCTGTCAACAGTCTCATTCAAGTAGTAGAGTTTTTAAACGACGTTTCCTGCATGACTGCACAAACCTGCGCTGAAATTAGGGAATTTAATAGCACTGAAGATGATATCCAATTTCCTGATTTACAACTAAGAATTCAACTAATTCTTAGTAACTACTCAAGCTTTATTGACAGGGCAATGAAAGTTCATGAAAGAAAGACCAAACATGGAGGGGGTAAACATTTAGTAAACTGCCAAAATCCACCCCGACTTTATTAATTCTGCCACTGCCTGCTGACAAGCTCTTTTTGTGGTAATTTGTGAGTAAACTCGGCGAGTGATTGAAGTGGTCACAGATCAATTTCACGCTTTGGTGATGACACGTAAACGCCGTTGTCTATAGTTTTGACATGAGGGGTCCATTGTGCCAAAAGGGTGGTTGTTAGAGGTTGTTGTTTTGGAGATACATGGCAAAAATCCTCAACATCATGAGCATATCCGGGAGTATCGAATTCAGTCGTTGTTGTTTCTTGTATTGATTCCGAAAGACCCCTTTTGCGAAAGTTTCTTTTAGGGATTTCAAACTTTATACTCGTACACGAAGCATATCAAACATAAATTATAACGATAAAATATAAATAAACATTTGACCCTTACTGTCATATACCATGGTTTTGTTACGGGGGTTTCCTATATTGCATATTTCTTTTAGAAAAAGATGGCGTTTCGGTGGCGTTCAACGAACAGGGTGATGGCATCGGGCGATATAACATCAGGAACTATCGCCTCAACGAAGAGACCGCTCGATATGAATACATTACCGTAGGCAAGTATAGCATTTACCATTCCTTCAATATTTTGTCATGATAAGATATCTAATTTGAATTCAAATTGTCAGGCATGACATGTTGTACGTCATTTACTCATAATCAATAAAGACGTTAATAAAATGCACATGTAACATAATGAAATCGTCAATTTAAGGCATCAAAACATTTAATCATCCAAACAAATGATCTTATAACAGGCGAATGGAATGACGTGGGGCTGAGCATGAACATGTCTATGCCGATCGTATGGGCGGGCGGCACGCGACAGGTGCCCGGCTCACAGTGTAGCCAGCCCTGCAAGTTCGACCAAATTATGCAGGTATTAGAGTTTTTTGTTTCTATAACATATTTTCGTCAGTATTTAATTCAGGTAATAATGATTAATTAAAACTATTGTATTAAGTTAAAAATAGGCTTGAATAAACCAGTAGGTAAAAGATGCATGTGACGAAATGGTTTATTTGCTTTCATGTGAGAAACTGTTATAAGATTGCCATTTGTTTTAGTATATTTGAAGATATATCTTAAGTCCTCTTGTAGTAGTCTACCAGTATCTAAATACGATTCGCTACATAGAATCAACAAACAAAAGCCCGTTTAATTATTAAAAAAAACCGAAACCGTTCAAGCATGACATATCTCTTTGTCGTTTTACAGGGCGACTCCTGCTGCTGGATCTGCACAACCTGCGAGGACTGGCAGATCGTAGTGAAGGGCCTCAAGTGCGTCGACTGCAAAGACGGCTGGTGGCCCACACCCGACAAGACCCGCTGCTTCCGGTTACCGCAACAGTACATTGAGTGGAACAGTCTCTTTGCAATTATGCCCGCCGCACTCGCCTTTATTGGCATCAGTTTCACCTCAATGGTTATCGTGCTCTTCGTGCGCAATATTGACACGCCGATCGTGAAAGCATCCGGAAGGGAGTTGAGCTTCGTACTGTTGGCTGGTTTTCTCGTCTGTTTTTCCATGACATTTTTCCTGCTTGCGAAACCCAACATATGGACCTGTTCCATTCATCGATTCGGAATAGGATTTGGTTTCGCCATTACTTATGCTTCCCTGTTTACAAAGACTAATCGCATATCGCGTATATTCAACAGCGCGCGATTATCAGCGAAAAGACCGCCGTTCATAAGCCCCAAATCACAGTTAGTTATAACTGCATTTTTAGTTTTTATCCAAATCGCCATAACCGGGGTTTGGTTTGTCATGGAACCTCCCGGGGTCCGATTATATCACCCGGGCGATGCCAGAGACCAAATCGTCCTCAAATGTAATATGGACGATATATCATTTCTTATATCACTAACATACAATATGCTTCTCATTCTTATCTGTACTATTTATGCTGTTAAGACGCGGCATATACCGGAAAACTTCAACGAATCGAAATTCATCGGATTCACCATGTACACGACCTGTATCATCTGGCTGGCTTTTATTCCCATCTACTTTGGCACTCTCAATGCATTCCAGGTCAGTGCATATTAATCTGTGCTACTAAATAAGGGCCTGGCCATACTGGAAGGCTTTTTTTATAACAAACCGTACATTCCAATGTATATTTAAATGAAAATCATATACACTCAAAGAATATCTTTGAAAACGCGGCCGGTTCGGGAAACAACCAGAAAAAAACTTCCAATATTGCCAAGCCTTTGCTACACATTAATCTAACATAATTATGATTATTATGCGTATTCCTGTTTTTCAATTAAATTTGCCTAATTCCTTCAACTTTTTATTAGAAGATAAAAGCTAAAAATAGTTTTAATGAACATTTTAGTAATGATTTTACTAAAAAATGTTTGATAAATACCAGTGCATAACAGTGCCCACCCACGACGGATTATCATTGATGACAATATTGATAACTTTAAAATAGTAAATGAATATGATGGAAATCAAGTATGACGTAACACCCAAAACGGTCCTTTTATCCAATCAAAATGTTACTGTGATTGATATCCGGTCTCAAACTAAACCAGAGTCTTTATTTAGCTAAACCGTCTACTGGATTGGGATACCCGAGCTATTGAAAACAAACAACACATATAGATAAACCTTTATTTTGCGGTGTGTTTGTCAATTATATTACTATATTGTAATAAATATATAGGTATATTACATGTACATGACATTTACTTCTAAAAGCTAACTATTTAAAACGCAATTTGATTTTCACAAGAAAAATAGTTAATAGATAGCATGGACAACGCTGCGTTTTAAATATGCCAATGTAACTAAGAAGGGACTGGCCAGTGTGGGGGCGGATTTGTTAAAAAATGCGTTTTTTATATAAACATAATTTTTCGTTTTTAGGAAATTTATAATGAAACAACTTATAAAACCCCTAAATATAATAGGAGAAAATATTGTTTATTCGAAATTAATTGTCATATGCAATCTATACCATCCAAACATCTTTAGCAGGAATGCTGAGTAATTATTTTGTATGAAAATCAACCATATCACATTCTTTCTATTGCACCACTGGTCACAGAATGTTGATTCAGGAACAATACTGAATATCAGATGAAACGTCATTAGTTCAAAACAGTAGACCCATTTAGCTATGAAATGAAAGAACAATACAATGTTTGGATGGTGAATAGACCTTATGTGAGTAATAGTTGTGATTTGCTTACGTTGCATTTGGAACTACAATGCAAAAACTGAAGCTACGTATTTAACAGTAATTTCCTGAAGCTATCAAATGTTTTCCGGGTGTTGTGTGTACCAGGACTAGACAGTCACTTTCAAAAAGTTCTTTGATATTTTTCATTGATTGCTTAAATGGCTCCCAGGCCCCATCATATATTTTTTTCCTCATCGAAATTGAAATTATATTCTTTGATTTAAATAGTCATGATATTCTCATTTTGAAAGTTAAGATGGACTTGATATTGTCCACCAAAAAGTATTAGATTTGGGCATGATTTTTCATGTTACTTTGTAAAATACCGATAGATCGGATGCCACCAGGGTTCGGATGCTCTCGATATTTAAAGAAAAACAAAGCATGAGTTTTTTGTCTGAAGGCTATCTCAGATATTTCCAGTTAAGTGAGCAGTTTGTCTGGTATGTCTCATAATACAGATCTTAACATTCCCATGTGTAAGTTGTATGCATATACACATCAGACTTTTTTTTGTGAATAAAGATCTTCAATTTAGGGCGGTTATTCAGATATGATAAGATGCTCTGATCATATAATTTTTACATTCTGAATAATTACACTTTTAACTGTGAAATAAGCAGGAAAGCTGTATATTAGATAATGATTTGCTGAAATAAAAAGTAGAATTCGCGATTGCATAAATACACTTAAATGCCTGAGCGCATCATTCACAATTAACAACTCACATTCGATGATTCCAAAATGATATAGACTCTATAGCAAATTGAAACAATGGTAAATAATACCAACGCCACACCGTAATATATGAAAGTGGCGTATTGTTTATAAAAGGGGCGCATGATCCATTAAGTGGCGTATGGCCTATAAAGGAGCGTGTGCTATAAGTACATTTTTTTGTACAACAATGAAGATTACATTTATATAAATACATATATATTTTTGACGACTAGGTCCAGATCACCACATTGTGCGTGTCGATCAGTCTGAGCGCCTTCGTTGCGCTGCTGTGTCTGTTTACACCAAAGATCTACATCCTGCTGATGCAGCCAGAGAAGAACGTGCGCAAGCTGACCATGGCGTCGCAGACTTACAAGACCACGCTCAACAACTCCAACCATGGTGAGAACAAATCAATTCCTCCCAAACTCCTGCTAAATGCTAAAATGACCCTACTAATACAAGACCCCTTCCCTCCACCACTTCTCAAATGCTGACTATGGCATCGCAGACATACAAGACCACGCTCAACAACTCCAACCATGGTGAGTAAATAACACATTCCCGACATAGGTCGCTCAAAACCTATGCTATATTGAACCTTCGGGTACGAGACCCTACCCTCCAATCTCCTTCATGCTGACCATGGCGTCGCAAACCGTAAGACCATGCTCAACAACTCCAACCATGGTGAGAAAACATATCATCTCATTCGAAACTCCTCAAGCCAATATCCCGGTTATTTTAAAATTTCATCGGTAAACCGAACAACACCGGGACAAACTCAAAGGTGGAATTACGTGATCAAGGGTATACTAAAACGTTCGGAACGTAAAATGTCCCTAGATGAATCTTTTCGTATCCTTCTGCTTTTCATTAGCGCCATGAACAACAAATAAATGTACGTTCCACTTAAACCAAGTGGCAATGTCCAAACGACATCTTGCCCAGTTGGTTAACACACAATGGAATTGAGTTCCCATACAGCATTCCAGGATCTCGCATTTTTTTGTTAGCATGAAAGAGCAGGTTAAGCAGTATTGTGTTTTACTGGTTGTACAAACTAGTGTACGGTAAGCAAATTAAGGGATAAACGCTATTCTGTTTCGTACAAGTGAATTCCAATAGACAAAAAAATGACAAAAATAAGTGCACACTAAGGTTATCCCGAAACAAATACACATCATCTGCAAGACAGAATGTGTCGGGGCATTGTAGATGAAAATGATCTTACGGTTAAGTGGCTTAAGTAGTTGTATTTTTGCCTAGGGAGTCCAAAAGTGGTTCCTTTTCTTCATATGCTCCAGTTAGATGCCTTCGGTATGTTTTTTTATCTTGGGATATATTATATAGTGGTTCCCCTTTCAATAATGTTGGGTATGGATCGAATGGTAAAAGGAGTATTTAGAAAACGAATAGAAATCATAATGAAAATAAAATGATAACTAGATAATGAAAAAAATAATAATAACGGTGGCAAGAGTTCAAATATTTTTTGCGAACCAGTAAACGCTATCAAATGTAGGAATATCGATATACCCGTCACTATTTGCATTGTTGTTAACAAATAAGAGCGCTAATAAAAAACTATTTACAATCCATTAGATTCTAGTATACTTCTATAGATGATAAACCAGCGCCTCTTGTTTTCTCAAATTGGTCACCGTTTTATGCATAGCTCTACGCGTATTTTTATCAGTTATAAACCAGCGCATCTTTTTTTACGTTGTTTTCTTATTAAAAAATAATGTTTTTCTTTAATATGCTTTCAGAGCACATGCGTCTGAACGGACCGCTGAAGCCGACGGGAGAGGGCGCCACTGACGAGGAGGACAAGGACAGTCTCAACTCGGTGGCATTGTGAATGTGCGCATGCGCCTAATAGAAAATATATCACCAGGGGCGCCGATATATTAGATAAGAGCGAATGGATGCGCCGCCCAGCAAATACTGAATCTCTTATGAGATTGCATGAGACTCACATAAATATCATTGTTTGGATCTCACCTCGTGAGGCCCACTTTGAGTCCTTAAAATCTCACCATAGCCTCACATGAGACGTATGTTAGCTAACATACGGCTCACATGATCTTTCTAGTGTCACAGAACTCTAAAACGTATCCACGTTTTGACCTTATGTGATATCAAAAATTTAGTCTAACCTGATTTCTCTGTGTAGCAACATTGACCGGGTGTGTTTCTTTATGTAGATCCACCCTCTGATATAATCATCGTCCGATTCAGATGGGTGCATCCGATGCACACCACAACCCGATTTTGATCAATCATATGTATTCATATCTTGGTTGCGACATTTTAAAACGGGATGGATAAAAATAGACACCTTGTGATTCAAACCTGGATCCGCCATAGGATAAGGACTATATCAGAAAGATGATCATACCGTATGTTGCTTCTGCGTTTTCATAGTACAGTACTGGTATATCGTGGGTCAGCCATTGTGTTGTTTCATATCGTGGTTTTGTATCATTTTTTGTGACAAATAAAGATATACATTCATAGTAATGTTATACTCAATGGGACTCGAACTAATCGTTTATCGACTGCTATGGTGTGCGCAGCCGACAAAAACGGTGTGATATTTATCCGAAAAATTAATAACAGAACAATGAGCTTCGGTTCTCTAAATAAGAATTTGCTAGCATATACAGTTAAAACTTTACTATGTTTCACTCGGCTTGTTATGCATCTTCATGTTATAAATATGTATAAAATAGCATTGTACATTCTGTATGTAATAGTATATATTATTGATGGCATGTAAAAGAAGCAATATTCAAAGTTAATTATTTCTGACCATCAACATGTTCTTCAGTTCAGTTTGTGCATCTGTATTGTCATAACGCAAAGAATAAAAAAATATATTGATACCAATATTGTTTACAATTAAAAAAATTATTTTGATATAACAACGAAAACATAAACAAAACATACGGATCAGCATTGTTTTGTACATTGAAATGTTGTCTGAATTTTAATGTGAGTGTCCAAAAATCTCAAACCTGTACCCATGTTACGTCAGTAATTTGACCCGAAATATGCTACAGCATGTAGTTAGAAATATCCTTCCCTATGGATATGTTTTATATATACAAAGATGTAAGGTCAGCCCAAAATACACAATACTCCAGATCATATACTCATGCCACTTGCAGCTGAACGCACTACATTATATTTGGAGGAACAAAAAATAGAAACGCACAATTATCCGGTACATTGATCACATTTTTTCCGTCTTTGTCAGACATCAGACATTAACATGGAATTTAGGAAATAAAGCTTAACATTTTTTAGCATTTTGTTGTTATTTTTCATCACGATATGATTCTGATATTGACCTTTTTGTTTCGGTATAGATATAAGATTGCAGTAATACCTCAATGTGTATTGTGGTTTCATTTAATACGGTTACTTTTAAAGGGACATACATTATAAAACTTATATTCGAGCCTACGGAAGAAAATGCTGAACATTTAGAATATCTTTAAATATCTTCGAGGACGCTTAATACCTTAGATAAAATTTCTTATTATATGATATGTATGGTATTTTGTTGGTTATAAACTAATATACTAATAATATGTATTCGACTAACACATTTAGAAGTCAGAAATCAATCATATCCTTCTCATAATGATAGTTTTCTCGTGGACGGGACACCGATATTTTCATGTTTCTTCAGTTGCTTCTGGTCCAGTTGCTCTAATCAGATTGGCCCGCACGAAGAGGTTATAACGAGCGAGATATCATTTCTTAACAAGACGCTGGTCACCAAGCCATTAGTTGGCGCTCTCAGCTCTTAAGACACCAGCGAAGGCGCATTCTTATGGCGCAATAATTGACGGGTGCTTTAAGACCCGTAATGAGGACGCCCAGATTAAAGGGAATCTGCTTTCAGGGAAGCCCATTGATACACATGTGTCATCTAACGCGAACTTCTTGTACTCTGGGCAAATGTAAATGTATCAATGGATACACGGAAATGTATGTTTTTTCTTATCTGTGAGGGAAGGAAAAACGTAGCCATTAAGGATTTAGAAAAATAATGAATACGGGTTTTTGATATTTTCTTTTACGCATTCATAGTAATAATTTATCAGGTCTTTAGAGAACGCGTGCCTGTCTATTTTTACTCATGGAAGAACAAAATATGAAGATGAAAGTTTTTTTCAGATCAAATAAGTTCAATAAGTTCTGGAGATGTTGCGAACATTACAAAAAAGTGTATATAGGCCACATATCATGTCTGCACGCAAACCCGGAATCATAACCTTATATGAATGATTAATCTTTATCCAGGTAGAGCATGCCCTAACAATAGATATAAAACACCACATAATTATTTATGATGACATCGTATTGTACTTGTGGTTATCATAATTATAAATCAATTATATTTTATTCAAAAAATAATTATGATCATGAATCTATCAAAATATTATATGATCATCGACATGCAAGATAAGTTTATATTTACACGAAATTTAATGGATATAAATGTGAAATAGTTAGCAAATGCCAGCCGTTATTGCTTATTTAATGACACTCCGAACACGTCCAATTTCCGCAAAGCGAGTATGTTAAGAGGTCCTGTCGACGTGACGATGCACGCCTTACACCGAAAAGGGGAAAACAATACAACGCCAAACATGTCGTCAGCCAGGCAATCGAGTTAGCCCATCACTTCCCTCACGCCACGGCCATTTACTTTACAACATAGACGAACCCTCCTCATCACATTAGCCCCTCGTCGCGCCCTTCACTCCGCCCTGGCCCTCAACCGCTAACGTCGTCACAGATCTAAAGAGAAAACCGGCCCAAATATTCAGTTTTTCCAACGCCGTTCATCCTACAGAATCACTTGGTAAAATATCGGTGGATATCGCAAAGACAAATTAAGAAATAGAATTATTGTTTTTTTTTTTTAATTCAAAAGCGCATAGATATCCATTAATTCGGGTTATCATAACTGTAGATATGAATGAGAGTCGTTGAGCTTACTTATATGCTTTTATTAAAGTTCAGGCTTCAGACAACGACTCGGCAAGCCACGCACCGGAAGTACACTGTGAAGATAGTTAAATTATAAGACTAAATATCTACATCTCTCTTTTCAACGAGTGTAATTGACATGTACAATATAAGAAAACCTTAAATTATCACTCAAAATTTTACAAAAAATAAAATTACTCTTCAAAGCTAATATGCATACAAGAATTAAACATATTAAAAGAACAAGTATTCAATAAGCAACTTACATGTTAAATTATACTAATGATAATGATAAATTAAACGACTTGTTATCTCAAATATAAATCTTGCAACTTGTAAATCAGGAAGTGAACATGTAAAAGTAAATAAACAACAAATCTTACCGAATTATCAGATCTTTGCAAATAAACCAAACGAGAAAAATATCATACATTCTAAAAAGTTACTAAGATTGTATATACTTTTTTTTTGTATGAGAACGTCCAATTTTTTTTGTCCATTTTCATGAGTCCATTTTTTGTATTTTGAAACCTGTGAAATACTGTTATCGCCCAATACTAAGGTATTTAGTGATATATTACAATAGATTCTCCTGCGATTTCAACGTTATTCTTATATATAATAACGTTTACTATATTTCCTACAAAAAGCCACAGATTCTGCATATGGAGAAATATCCATAAGAAGCTGTTTAATACGTATATTTTGCAAAAAAAAATCAACTTTAACGTCATTCTAGAACAGAATTACGTTCCATTTTAAATAATCTCCGCAGAGTCCACAAACTGCTGCATAAGGTCTTTTATGTCTATTCCATTATAAAATCGAATTTCCTTCCATAAATTCAACTTTAACGTCATTCTAGAACAGAATTACGTTCCATTTTAAATAATCTCCGCAGAGTCCACAAACTGCTGCATAAGGTCTTTTATGTCTATTCCATTATAAAATCGAATTTCCTTCCATAAATTCAACTTAAACGTCATTCTAGAACAGATTTACGTTCCATTTTAAAAAATCTCCGCATAGTCCACAAAGTATTGCATAAGGTCTATGAGGTCGATTCCAGGGTAAAATCGTAATTCCTACCATAAATTCAACTTTAACGTCATTCTAGAACAGAATCACGTTCCAGTTTAAATAATCTCCACATAGTCCACAAAGTGTTGCATTAGGTCTATGAGGTCGATTCCAGAGTAAAATCGTAATTCCTATCATAAAATCAACTTCAACGTCGTTCTAGATCAGAATTACGTTCTATTTCAAATTATCTCCACATAGTCCACAAAGTGTTGCATAAGGTCTATGAGGTCGATTCCAGGGTAGAATTGTAATTCCGACCATAAACTCAATTTTAACGTCGTTCTAGACCAGAATTACGTTCTATTTTAAATAATCTCCACATAGTCCACAAAGCGTTGCATAAGGTCTATGAGGTCGATTCCAGGGTAAAATTGTAATTCCTACCATAAACTCAACTTTAACGTCGTTCTAGATCAGAATTACGTTCTATTTTAAATAATCTCCACAGAGTCCACAAACTAGTTGCATAAGTTCTAGGAAACTTATCTCCGGTTACCAGCGTATTTCCATCCAACAATTTAACTTTAACGTTGTTCTGAAATATA
>LQRL01156413.1:0-12322 GCA_001703475.1 Hydroides elegans
TATTGATATCCATGTTATAGGTCTATATTATGTGTGTATTAGGTCTATATTATGTGTGTATTATGTCCATTTTATAGATCAACTGTGGGCAGCGAATCCCGCATGTCCAGCCATGCCCCTAGAGGGGGCACCCACTCCGTCATCAAAGAACGCTACTTCGACGAAAGCGACCATAACGCAAAAGCTTCCTATTTTATTGATATCCATGTTATAGGTCTATATTATGTGTGTATTAGGTCTATATTATGTGTGTATTATGTCCATTTTATAGATCAACTGTGGGATCTGAGTCCCGTATGTCCACCCATCCCCCTGGCGGTACCCACTCCGTCATCAAAGAACGCTACTTCGACGAGAGCGATCACTGCCAAATCTGTCGCCTCCGCGGCAAACGCCGTATGGCCTCCTTCTTTTGCGCAACGTGCAATATGCCACTTTGCAGTTTCTGCGGCGACCAGCACAAATCCACTGACGTCACATCAACGCATGACGTCATACCCAAGAAACACCAAGATGGCAGCGTGGCGACGTGCGCTATACATAAATCGTACGCGGTGCAGTATTTCTGCGAGTCATGTTCGCAGCTGATTTGTGTGAATTGCACGATGATTGATCACAGGAATCATTCGATTATTGATATACAGCATAAAGTGCAGGAATGCGATGGACATTTGAAGGACACGGTTGAGGAACTGGATAGGAAAATAATACAGTTCGATAGGGAACTGAAGAAAATGAGTGACATTGAAATCGGTATTGCGCATAACCGGGACTCATTGAAAGAGGATTTATCAACAAAAGTGGAAGCGCTGAAGAAACGGATTCAGGACCAGTACGACGCGGTTGTAGTCCAATTGGACAAGTATCTCGACGGCAAATTAGACTTGCTTCAGAAACGTCGTGAAGTCATCCAAAAGCGCTTCGATGAAATGATGAACGTTCGTGTATCGGCCGATGTGAGCAAAAGCGAAAACGAAAAGTTCATCACAAATGTCGTTCGTATCATGCGCCAAGTCTCGGAGTTCCGTCCGCCCCGTGAAATCGACACTAAGGACTTCACAGGTATCGCTTTTGTGCTCACAAACAATGAGGAATTGGGTATTATAGAGGAAACCGGCAAACCCATGTTAGTACCCCAGGGCAAGAAAATCAAATATGCAGATAAGATAGAACACGTGATGTTACATCCAGCCAATCGCAAAGCCGCTGATGCTGTCAAGGCTTTGGCCCCTGGACAGCGCGAATGGCATACGCTGAAGATGCTGCATAAGTTCAAAACAAACACGTTCTTTCAGAGCCCATCCGGAATCGCCGCGTTACCTGGGGGTAAGTTTATCATTGCGGATTCAAGGAATTATGGGCTAACGATTTGCGATCGCACCGGGCGATATCAGCAGAAGATACTGACCTCGGAGGTAATATTTCCGACGGGTGTTGCGGTTACACGAGAGGGAAACATCGGGGTGTCCACGGATAAATTTGTGAAGATCTTCAAACCAAGTGGTATCAAAATCGGGCAATTCAACGCGCCTGTGGCGCCCGGGGCATTGCAAACAGACGCGGATGGTCGCTTCATTGTGAATGACTTAAAAACCAAGCAACTGACTGTTTATGACGCGGACGGCACACCGAAACAGAAATTCCAAACTACCGACAAAATGGGGAACGCCCCGGACCCCTTGAATCTCGCAGTCGGCGACAAACACATCGCGTTATCCTACCAGCAATTCCAGCTTTCGCATTACGTGAAGCTCTTCGCTTATGATGGGACCATGATCAACAGCTTCCGCATACCCGAGGCATGCCACGGTATCCAAATGGATCGCTTTGGGAACATGGTTGTAGCTTCGGGTGATCTCTGTTATGCACCCGCAAAGGGAGATCGGGTTATCCCGCTTACAACCGTAGATAAACGGGGTCAGAATTATACCATACAAAGCCGCTGTGTGGCCTTTACGAGTCAGGGGCATATCTGTACATTGCATGTCAACCCGTTGTCCAAAAGGTCCGAGTTTTTGATTTTGCAGCTGGGGACGGATGTACCGGATGGGACTAAGTCGATGAGTGGGTTGACCGAACGAGAGGGCAAAAAGAGGAATTCTGTTGCGTTAGGGACTCGACCGCCCTCTGTATAAGGTTTAAAAAAATAGGATTTAGGGTTTCAGTATTATCATATAGCATTTTGTACATAATTGCTTAAACGTGTATTATTGTGAATGTAATTTTGTATATAAATTAAAAACGTTGATCTTATTTGGAAGTTGAACGTTTGAATATGGGTTGTACATAATTTTTGGATCATGTTATTGCAATTGTCACTGTATATATAAAATTTGACGTTGTTCTACAGTTATATCTGTACTTCTATTGCTTTATAGTAAAGTGTCATGTTCGTGTATCTAAGAATGTATATCGATATTCTACGATCAAGTTTATAATCAGTAAACGTCCATTATTTCATGTTCTACAATCTTATCTTAAGGTAATATTTAGGTCAGTGTCAGCACTAAGCTTAGTTCTCTTGACACCAGTCCGGGATCATAAGATTATAGGCTAAACTATCATTTCTCCAAATATGAAATCGCGGATAAGTGTTATTTTTTGGGTGACTTAGTTAGCTCTAATAACATAGTGAAAAAGAGTAGGCTATCAAATCCGGTCACAATTAATCATCGTACTTATTACATAAGGTAACATTTATGCTCTCTACAAATATTTCTTTTTGCAATATCGGTGTCAATGTTATCTATTTTTCTTGAGGGATGTTATTGCCCCACATTTAGAACAATATCTAAGATTATATCTATTTCGTAAAAAAAAACCTCTTATACACATATATACAGATTTAATTGATACATAACTGTTAATATTATTATTATTTAATCTAGCCTTTGTAACGTGGAAGAGATTTATGTTGTTTAGTTCATGGAAAAATATTCGGTGGCTGGTTGGGGTGGGAGTTACAATAATCAGTTAAGTGTTGTTTCAGGTGGCAAAAAGCCATGGTCTACATACATTAATTTGCTAATGCACAAATAACAATGTCAAAATAACTATTATTTCATCATATAATCCGTATTTAGAAAATAAACATATAATATATGTAAGAATAAGTCCGAGTTTGTCATATTGTCAATGCTTCACTGTTTTCACTCGTTTTTCTACACATTCGTATCGTGATAGGCGAAAAACTTACACGAAATGCATGTTAATTTAGATTGTAAATATATACGTTATATCCCCTTTTAATGCGTTGTTCATCATAATTTACATTACATTGACATACATATTTCTCTTTCATATTTTATTCTTCGCGTTGAATAAAATGACACCAATACTTTTTGGGTATTGTTGAACGATTGAAATTATTGTTGACGTTATTACATTCGGTTTTACCCAGATTTTTAACGTTAAGATAGCGAATTCGCTCCATTTTGTCATTTTGAAGTGTGAAAATGTGATTCCTGATTACTTTGCGGTAACGTTAAACTTAGATAATGTGTGTCTGGGGGAAAGAGGGCATTTTATAAGATCATCTTACTTACAAGAGAGCACAGTCTACCATATACATTTTTGCGGCTCCTAAAAAAGAACTGCAGCCAACAGGCGTATTAGTTCCTAATGCAAGACCTATATATTCTTTTAATGCTGTGGGTTCAGACAACCATCCATGAAAAAACAAGGATGCTTATTCTTTATTTAGTTTTGTTTATTTGTTTTTATTCCAATATCCATTTTATGCATCACGCATTATTTTGATTTGCCGCAATATCGCCCCAAGTGCAGAGCATAGGGTTTTCGTAAGTGTGTTGTTACTCAGTCCTTATAATGAAATCTATCTCCAGGATAACGGGTGATCGCTAATGGACAGAAAGCGTGTCTAACATAATTTGCCAATTTTGCTTCAAGATATAATTTGTAGTGTTTTAACCAACACAGATGATTCATGTGTGCATCATCATCCTGGTTTCGTCCATTTATATCCAAATATAATTCAGGCAGTGCAAAGGATGACTCGAATAAATATACAAGCTAAGGGGTACCGTTGTGCTTGGAATAATACAATTAGGGATGAGACTTTTTGTGTATCGAATGTGAGACATTTTATACGTATTTGAAGGGGGTTAAGTGCATAAATAGTTTGCAGATAATTGCAATCTTATCAAGTTCCAACTTCCAATAAGTAACAGCTAATAAATAACACCGTTTGTAACTGGTTTAAAACATGATTAGGTTAATTGAAATCGAATCCATCTGGGATATTTTCAAAACTAGATTTATAAAAGGATAAAGTGTACAATGGAACAACCCCTATCCACACCCTCACCCAATAACTAAATGATAAATGAGATCGAAGTTCAAATCCATGTTTAATCATCGATGCCTCTTTGTGGTTAAATTTACTTTCCTTTCTGGGAAACTGTGAGCATTCATATGTGTGTATACCTTATTTTTATATTTCGAATGGAAATTCCGTTTGGGGAATATGCTCATATCCCGATTTAAATGACGTTATATATAAATTATATTTAAGGCAGTATAAAGTTCTTAAATGTAGGACATCATTCGGCATTATAATTTTTCGTTAAGTAACCAACCAAAATTAGATTTTGCAACAAAAAAACTCATTTTTTATTCACAACCTCCACTCCACGCAACACTGACCTTGGAATTTTTCCGCTTAATATGGAAACAAATATCGCAATAAGAGCAAATTTATATCCGTTTCCGATTGAGGTGATGGGGTTCATGGTTATTTCGACGCTTCGCTCAACTATATGTACTAATTAGAACAAATGGATAAGTAAGAAAAAACATTTTTTTTTTGTCAACAGAGATTTTTGTCAGAAAGTTTCAATATAAAGGCGGGGTATCAGAATACACACAATGTATAGCAGTTTGTGGTTATGTATGTATTCATATGAACAATATATGGGTTTTCGAGCGCCTTAAGTGAATATGTGATAGATACTTTATAGATAATATACGCTTAGCAAGCCATTTTCTTTTCCGGGAGAAAATATTTCAACATTTTCTTCGTAGAATTGCATGAGCATGTGTTTTTTTTCAATGAATGTGATACTATTTTTCATAGCCTTAATTTTTTATGAACCCTGTGACCACACGCCTATCTTCCAAGAACAAGACACTACACAGATCATTCTCATGAAGAACCCACAAGACACTCAATTATCCCGTTTATACTTTATGGTGCTATCATAATGAGAAACCCGTTTTATAATATTGGCGGCGCATCATAAAAATCGCCCTATCATCAATGGATTTAATGCGAACCATAAAACCTCTCTAAGTATTTCTCCCTAAGGTGCAACAGCTTAGTGCTCCAAGTCTCTTTCCATTCTTTTTCCTAAATATCCACTTGGCAATGATCACTTAATTACGTTACATTTGGGCGCGACGTCCAGTTGACGTTGCTACTGAGAGGAAACGTCGCGACGTGTACGTCTGCGTTGTCTAATGTGTTAGCAACAAACCGGGACGCGTCGAACGCGTTGAATTTGGCCTATATGAACGGTTTTCCATATACTCATACTGATCGCATCTAGATCACATCCAATAGCATCGAATATCCAAAATAAAGCTATTGTTTATTATATATGTTTAAAAGATGCGAGTAAATGTTTATAAATCCACTTTTTCTATCCACAAGACAAATGTACAAAAATCAAATGTCCATATATTTTAATTTACGGAATCTATGTGAAAAACAAACAACATAAAGCAACATAAAGTTACTGGATAATTATTATTGTTTTTATTACGAAATTACAAATGATTCAGCAAGTGTATGTCCATCACATTTATGTTTTATAAGGAGTGAAGTCGCGACGTTCCTATATTGCTGCCTAGGCATGATTTGCTATGTGATAACGACGCTGAAATGATGACGATAGTGATGATGATACAAAAGAAATAACGATTCAATCTTTTCATTAAGATAGAGGATAAGGTAGCGGTAAAAATGGAGGTACTCATTTAATGAAGCATGCTTAAGTGTATCCCCCGAGATTCTGTTCTGTAATGGAAAATGGGTCATAACGTGCGTAACTAGGAAGATATATTGAAAATATAAATGATTGGAATTACATAATGGATAATCCTAAGAGTAATTACTTACGTATATACTAAAGTCTCCAGCAACTTTCGTTAAACCTCATATGATCATGTAGATTAACAATCAGTGACGCCGTCAGAGACGACGTGAAAGCGACGCTGCCATTGATGATGTTCCATATTTGTTTAAACTAATTGCCACATATCCTCCTTTTTTCGCGAAGTGACGAATAGGCTTTTTTCCCATTTTGAGATATAGGCAAAAGAAAATCTTACCATTTTCCAATGAAATTATCATATACCTTATCGTTTACCTTATTTAGTTACCTAAATAATAAATGCATATACCTTATTAAATACTTTATTATGTTACCTAATTAAATGCATGTATTGAAAAGCCATAAATTTCATTTTATAACTGCAATGACGTCATCAAACTTATTCGTCACTTCGCAAAAATATATCAAATGCCAACAATATCTCAAAAACTAGAATAGATAGATCCTAGGACATTGAAACTAACGCATTTGAAAGGAATCCTTAAACAATGTTCAAATTTGTTGTTAACTCAAAAGAGTTAAAAATTGCCTATTCGTCACTTCGCGAAAAAAATGGACGATATTGCTGAGAAACAACACATAATATATATCTGAAGACTTCATTCAACATATCACGTTCTAACGTATTATCAAAAACGTCTCCAAATAACGTTATTAAATATGTTATATTCAAGTCTTTACGCAATGCGATGTCTGAAAAATTGAATATGTCAATTAAACTTATTTACATATGCCGTTTACAGTTCGATATCTAACGAATAATTGTAAATCTCAAATGTGGTCATCATTCATGTAAAAAGTTAAATAGAAGGAACAGTGTGATTCATTATACATAATGCATGTGTTGTATTATTACTTATGAAATTAATATAGTGCCTACGAGTAAATAAAGCTACGTTGAATTCTACCTTAAATCTGTGGGTGTCCAATATTAACTATAATCATATATTCAGCTCGGCTCCAAAACTGCTCATTTGGCTCCCTGTAGGGTATAAAGGTTTTTACCGGAAGTATATGTACGAAACCACATTTATTATTAGATGAAATCGTGGACATATGACCTCATTAGGAGCAATGGGCCAAAAAGAGCCACTCCCCGAAGGCTAATGTTAGAGTCACAACCATTGTACATAGTACAAGTAACGTACTGGCTTAATGATGTAAATAAATTAATTCTGCAAAAAAAAACATGAAGAATAATCGTAATGAATAATCATGATATCAATATTCTGAAATAAAATGTGGTTTTGTTCTTATTTATTGAAATGAGTGCTTGTATGATAATATGATATTAGACCAAACCGTTTCGATCAGGATTCCAAACTCAGACACGATCGCGTCTGTCACTATAAAAACACCATTAACATTGTTTATTTGGTATTCTTCATCATATCAATATCTCGGGTCAGGGGATAACACCCTTTAATGCCAATAAACCCAGCATCTGCACCAGAACCCAGGCCCTTCTTTGCCAATAAAAAATGGAGAGTCTATGAAAAATGAAAAGTTGCATGGATAAACGAATCGAGCGTTTTCGGGGCGCATCGGGAGTTGCAATTGGGGAAGAACGGGAATGTGGAAAGAATAATGGGATATGAGGTAACCCGGTGGTGTTTTGTTGTAACAGATTATCATTATAGAGATGGTTATCACTTGGATTTCTTTATGGATGAAACGCAAGTAAAACTTGTTTTTGAAGCATGAATCACAATAACTAATTATGATTGTGCACAATTTTCTTTTTTTTTTCACTATTTAATGAAGTATTTTTTTTTATATGAATTTCAGATAGTTCATGAGCTTGAGTAGAGCCAGACTCACCTGTCATGCAATATATGCTATTTGTTGTAAAATCATGTTTCGTTAATACTTGTATCATTTGATTGTTTTACCCTCACGTTTGAAACCCTCATATCAACTGTCAGAGTAAAACTATCGGCCAGAAGAATAATTTTCTTTAACCGCTGCTGTGAAATTGATAATATGTTAAATAAAACCAGCGGGGTCATCTGACCAATTAACGTTGATTAAAGGCTAATTAGAACTATATAACGGTGGATATACGTCATCTCACTTAACACAGTTTGTTATCTTAAACCACACAATGCTCAGATATAATTTTAGAATACTCATAATTTGCTTAATTCCACACATAGACTGTATTGAACTCAGGAGACACCCATTCCGTATCATCCTTATATGTTCGATGGTTGGCTACTGACCTTACTGTCCTAAATGGTGTCGTCCAGATAGGGCTTATTATTGTAGGTTGCTAGAAATACTGTGCTAATTAGGGTCTTACTCTAATAAGGGTCTCTACCCTAATGCTTACCATATGTGACCCCTACTTATTCTGCAAGATGTCGGTCGTCATCTTATAGGTGTCAGTACTTGTAAGTCAGTGATATAAACCAGGTTGAGGACTGCTCTATTTTGTATGACTTTTGAATTTGTAGGGACGTCCCAAAAAGCCTGGACGTCCTGAACATAGCTACGTCCTCCACCAGAGAGCGTATCAACGCCATTGCGCCGTCAAAGTATTTCGTAGCCTAGTGACCCTGGTCGCATAATAGTTATAATGATAAAATACATTTGGTGTCTCTGTTTCAGGGCACGCAAAGGGATGTATAGAGGGTAACAGAGAAACAGACAGCATGATGCCTAATTGCTTAGGGCTTCAATAAACAACAACAAACACAATAAACAATAACAAAAAATACATACACTCATATAAACATATGAGCAAGCAAAAAGGCAACACTAATAGACAATAACAAGAACAAGAACATAAACGCACATACTCTCATCATATATACATATAAGCAAGTAAACATGTACGCCATATAGCATATGGGGCGTTATCCCATCTCATCATATAAGTAAAGTGGGGCTTGTGCTGTTTTTTATGTAATTTGCCGCAAACATAATGGTGGAAAAGGGTTGTGTTTGAAGACCAATAACCCTTTTACAGGCCTGGATATGATAGCACATATGACAAAAAGGAAACGATCAGCAAAAGAGCAATATGTGGGTAGAGAGTAAGCCTGGAACTCACATTCCAAACAAAAATTCAAACAAGGTATATGCAATATAATCGATCGTATGAAATCATCAATAAAAATGATATAATGCTACAGTCAATCATTACCCAAACTTTCTGCTATCCTCAAACTTATATTTTTCTTCTAAGCTTAACTTAAAACAAATGTGGTTCAGAATGAGCTTGTGTGAGAGGATGGGTCCAAACCGCTGGTAACAAACTTTGGACATGGAGCTCCTCAATTTAAGGTCAAGAACCTGAGATATTATATACGTCATCAACCACTTTTCGCCAAGGTTCCATCTATTGTTTGAATGTCCGGGTCACATTTCTAGAAGAAAGGGCTGCATCACTGGATGGTTCTATTTGACGGTCAAGTTACTGTTTCCTGTCTCTTCTTCTAAAGGAAGAAAGTCGTTTCTCTGTCGCTAAAACAAAAGGTCAACAATGGTCTCATTATCATCAAGGTCACGTATTGTCAGAAGCTGAATAATTGCGTGTATTAAGTTGTTTAATCGAGTTTCTTTATGCTTTTGATAGAAAATTCTATTTCAAATCTGTTTCGCATAGGTCATTTCTTTATTGCTTTAAGAACCCTGATGCCCTGTATACTTAATGATACGGTTTAACAAATGATGAGGTTTAACAATTTTTGAATAAAAAGAAGGAGGTACAATTAAAACAATAAAAAGAACATACGACAATACGATACGATAAGATAATATAAATAGTGTTCAATCTTTAAACTTTGATGACCCACTTTATCCTATCATTTTCAAAATCACATATAATCATGGTTTCCTGACGTTAAAAACTATAAGGTTGAATATAGGCCAGCCGCCTCCTCTCATATTTCATTGCCTCTAGTAACTCAATCATAGAAGTCGCCCTTTCTCTATTGAGAGCAAATTCATGTTCTTTTTTTCATATCGCCATGTTTTATTCCGGCTCTTTTACATAAATGTCTCATAACTGTGATATATTATATCACTATTATGCCTTACAATATGGCAGATTTAGCACGTCATCAATTTTTATTGTAAATTTTTTTTACAGATGCTTGTGTAATTGCTTCATTATTTACTAGGATAAATTATGAACATTGAATTTTGAGACAAAATAGTTTTATCAACTTAAGGAGCAGCAATTCCACATAATTATATACATCTACATTGATGCATGCAAATTTATAACGTTTACTAAGGACTAGATAAAATTCGAAACATCGCCTGTTCTGAGTGGGAAAATAACCCCACTCGGGAAGACGCCAGCGGTCATTGAGAGGACGCCCACAATTTTACCGACGTCCGTTTGCGTTGTGGGTATATGAAGGACCTTATCGGTCCGGGTCCGACGTTCGAATGACGTTCATCGGACGCCGGAACTTTAAAGGTCGCCCAGAAAACTTTTATATGAGTCAAACGTAATGCGTAATGTCTCTGTTTCAGGATAAGCGTAACATAGAGGTAACAGCGTAACACTTTACAATCCCAATGGCGTATGAATATTAAAATAAACAAAAAGACCAACAGCTTAGTAAAGATCTATTTTTATGCATGTTCATACGAGCAAAACAGTCATCCAACATATTGATATGGGGCTATATCCATTCAGAAATTACTTTATACGTACCTAAATTAAAAAGGGGTCAATCCACATCTTACCAAATAGCCTATAGCATATTTCTTCTCAAATTATTGAAATATACCCTATACTACATCAATACGCCATATGCGTGCTCAAATGGCATAGTGACCTGAGTCATATAACATGGTAAAAGACGTTTTAAGATCTGAAACTTGCCATCAACGTGATTTCATTACAGTTGTTTGAAGCTGTTTGATCAAACAGTCTGCTTTTAGATCCATCTTTGGTGTAAGCCGAATCGTGTTGAAGAATTACATGATTTATCATCGTTTGAACGTTATCTGGGTTACGTGTTATAAAAGTGTGTCACGGTTGTGATTCCAGTATGGTGTTATTGCAACGTGACAGAAAAGAAACAACGTCAATGAAGAGTTGTTGGCTGGCCGTATGTTTTATACAAATAGGATATCACTTTATATGTCGCGACATAAAGCTAAGCACGACGTCATGCGATGTCTATAGTATATTGCTATTTGGTCCTGATATTCAACCTTTCATTCTTTCCTTGAATCCTTTTCTTCGTTGAGAGCATTGAGTATAATCTTATTCGAAGTATAGTAAACCATAAATAACATAATAACAACATAATTATAATGTAACGTTGTTCCAATACTGCTACGTAAGGTGACGTCAATAAAAAAATGATGTCTTTTTGACCGCCTTTTGCACTCCACCAACTTTGTCCATGAGGGACAGCACTGTGCTCTAGTGATCCATATAAACAGCGCCAATGCGTAAAAAATAGTAAGATATGGGCGATAATACATTTGTACACAATCGAGGGGACCCGTGCAAAAAGGTGTTAACTTTAATTGACTCGATCTAAATCGCTTCATTCATGATTTTTTTTTTCGATTCAACATACTATATATATTTGTATATACGTTTTATAAAAGTATTGAGTACGGGGTAATGTGACACCGGCCTATTTTAGTCTTCAATTCAAAAATCGTTTTATTTAGTTAACATGTATATGCAAGCAACCCATCCAATTTCGTTTTACACCTCCAATCAGTTCATACGATGCAATCTTAGCGATTCCGTTTAATCAAACACCATCAAAAGATAAAACGGCGTATCTTGACTGGCTCTATCCCAAAGGGATGGTTAATAGATTAATTGTGATAAGATACTTGTTAGTTTAGAAAAGGTTGTCGATGCCAGCTTATTGAATCTGATATATTCCGTTGCTTTTTTCGATAATCAACCTGTCAGAATTTCGTTTGAGTAAAATAAATACATTTTCCTCACACCAAGCTGTTTTCCTATCTGAATAGAGGGAAACAAACATATAAAAAAACTCAACATATGTATAATAGGATATCTGATTTCATGTAACCTATGCATTAAGCCGCAGTTGGGTCCAGGGGGTAATCGTTAATTGGATCAAATTATATGAGAAACGGGTCTAGGACAATTCCCCCCTGGACAATTCCCCCCTGGACAATTCCCCCCGGGCAATTCCCCCCTGGACAATTCCCCCCGTAGGACAATTCCCCCC
>LQRL01156415.1:12667-29207 GCA_001703475.1 Hydroides elegans
TAATTAATTCAGAAGGCAGATACAACCAGAAAATATGACTCCATCATGATATAGCAATGATGCGATTTTCCTGAATGTCATGAAAGTCATAGCATATGTCATAGCAGTTGCTTATGAGATACACATGATGTCATGATTCACTTATGTGTCGATTTGAAAAGTCACAAATTAGATTGAAGGTTAACGTTATATATAATCAGCATATCTAGTTCATAACATATCAAATATTATGTAACACTGCAAATTCTTTTATAAAATGGACTTATCATTCAATTATTTAAGAACAGGTTTTGTGATACATTGGTTATCTTCAAACGTGTGTAGCATGACGCAACACTGGTCTATTCTATTGTTAAGTTATTCATTTGATATTTGCACAGGGCGTTATATTACCAAATCTTTTTTTAGTCATTGTATATTTTTTGAATTTCAAGTCCTTGTTATAGGCTATTTTAGAATCACAAATAGATTGTAACATATTTGGCAAAATAAATACATTTACGTGTCTAATTATTGTCTAAAAATGTGCTTGTTAGTTGTTACGTCCTCGATTGACATTCAGTGATTGCTTATTTATGTTATGTGTTATGAGATAAATCGATTTTTTTCTCTAACAACATTAAGTTTTCTTATGGACTAACAAAAACTATGATATGATGTTTATTATATTCTAGATAAAATTAAATAAATAATATACTTATTTGAAGTTTTTTTCAAAAGACACTGTCTTTAAGATTCTTACTTGATAATACTAATTTCATTGACTTACCTCTAAAAACATTGATATATCATGCAATTATTTGGATAAAGATATTATTTCAAAGGTATTTGTCCTCACAACGATTACTGTTATTAATATTTGTATGCTAAATGTTAACAATGTTTATTTTTTCCCAAAGAAATTAATGCTCAAGACTATCTAACGTAATGTTCTTGCATGATCTGTGAAATATCTTTCAAATATATTTTTTAATTGACAAATAATACATTGTATATTCAATCAAAATAATAAACATTTGATACACCTATCATAAAAAATGATTACTAGGATCAAAAGTTGAATCTAATTCTAATAATTCTTCAAAAAAGCTTTGTGTGCTCTAATAAGGACATGCTTGGTATGTCGTATCATCCAATCAACCAAAAGTAGGTGTTATCAAGAGAACACAAACGCAATGCAACTCACTTTATTGTTGTTTTTGTGTTGCAACCATTACTTTTAAAGATATATCATTATCATTTACATATATACCCGTATAATCATTAATTAGTGACACTTATTTTCAAAAGTGAAAATAGAAAGTGGGCCGAAACGTTATGACGTGTCAAAATGTCCCAAACAGTGGGCCGAAATGGAAAACGTCATGACACCGTAACATTCGCTCTTATTAACATATTGTCGCTCCACAGGCTACCACTCTTCCAGTGGGGTGTTCGCGGAGGTAAATTTTACACCTTCCAGCTGTGCTTTGCCTTTTAGATCGACGAAGATATGTGCATGGATAAACAGCAGGCAGTTTTTGTCTTCGACGGTATTTTCAACCTGAAGAAAAACCAGCGATATGAGGTTAAAGTATGGAATTACAATTCCCAACTTTTCATGAACATTTCACTTTCTAGTCTGATTCGTATATTTTGTCACCCGTGATTGAATTAAATCATGCAAATTAGCAGGATGATTTGTAATGTCATTTACGTTAGGCATGATTAAACAAACAAAAACATTTGGATTCAAAAACGCAGTCTGAAAAATTAACTAAATCATTTCTTTCTAAATGTATCAAAAGTATATTTTATAGGAATCAAATGCATTTAGAATAAATATCATAAAACCTATTGTCTTATTTTTAACAGCTGTCGATTTACCAAACAATATCTTACCATAACAGTATATTTCATGCCGGCGACAACTTGCTCTATGTATAGTCTTGCCTCATATGTTGTGAAGACAACATTCAATGTTTGTGAAATATCATTTTTGACCTAAAACAGATACTAATAAATATATATCATATATAAATATATATTTAGTTGATAAGTAGCATAATCAGAGTTCATCAAATATGCGCCTTTTAATAAATTTATTTTCTGATGCAGTCTAATGGTCTGGAGTAAGAAAGCATGTGTAAATTTGTGCAAAAAATACATTGTTTCAAATAGAAAAATGTATAACTTACGTTATCACAAAATACTTGAATCTCAGGAGTTGCAGCCTTAGGGTCGGACCATCCACCAAGTTTACTCTCCATATTTGTATAGTACGTCTTTTATTGATAAAAGGCACAAGCATAATCAAACTTAAACGAGTGTTGATTCCGTCCGATAATTTAATTATATCTTCTATGTGCGTTACAATCAAATTTCAAACTACACATGCGATGAGATGTAAACAAGTGTATTAAAATTACCCTTAAAGCTTCGGTACCGTAGGAGGATTTTACTCAAATGAAATTTAGAGATTATATTCACGTTTTACTCTAACAAACCATTACAATATTAAGATATTAAGGCTGAAAGAACATATCCTTATAACATAAGCTAATGACATTTACCTTTCTAATTCTTGCTGATTGTAGTAGTCTGTCGATTTCGAACACAAATTCGAAATTATTGTCAATGTTACTTTGTTCTTCCGTAGCAAAAGAAAACATGTGAGGACAAATCAGCATTCCATATTATGTGTTCTTCACATAAAGCCAAATCCCTCCTTTAATGCCGCATAACAGTTCCACGAAATCATTGAATAGATAAAAGTGCACTCTTTTTTTATATAACATATAAATACACATTTAGGGTTCGCTTGACCTTATATTGCCGTAGAGTCCATTCGGACAAAATGCAGTTACAAAATATGTTAAAAAAATATGTTAAAAAATATTTTAAAAAAATATGTTAAAAAAACATTGGCATACACAGGGTTCGATTAACTTTCGAACGTGACCGAAAACCATACTGTAATAAATTACATGAACTACATATATCACCAATGTAGCAATATTTATTTAATTGAGACTTGAATATAATGTCAGATAACGTACCTATATGCTGCACAAATATAAAATGGTTTAATAGAAAAATAGAAAAAAAGATATTAGCGGATTTTGTTAAACTCCCGAAAGCTTTTCCTTGTATATTTGAATAATATCCAATTAGGGAATTTATTCAGCTTAACTAATTTATACATTCAATACAAAATAAGGTAGCATTTGTAGGAATAAAGATCGGGATTGCACCAAATCAAGAACAAAAAAGGCTTGAATTTGAAATTTAATGAATATATTTAGTATAGCAGTCAGCATAATGACTGATAGACAAAGTGTTGTGATTGCGTATAAAATCAGAGGTAAAACCCACTTACCCACTGAAATTACAGATAGTCTAGGCAAATTTGTTTTTTTTTAAACAACAAATTACTAAGAATCAGAGCCCAATTATATTAAAATATTTTGTATAAAATGTCGTGATATGATTCTAGGGATAACCCTTGTCATTGTCAGGCAAATGATATTGTTGACCTCGTTAGAAATAAATCATAACTAGTCTAGCTACTTGCCTTCGTTGAAGTCTAGAATAATTTCGTTTTCTTACTGCGAAATAAGTGGAAATGCCATTCAAATTTGTGTTTTTGCAAAACAATAATTTATGCAAAATATCGCGCTAAGTGTATCAAAAGGAGCGGTGTGTAATAAAATATATTACATTTATACAAAAATGAGGGTAGCAATAGCACCAATCTTGTAATTGAATCAAGCAAACATGTTGAAGCAGATAACCGAATAAAAACGAATATAGAATATGTCTATAATTGTTCATACGCTTGATTGATCCCATTCATTATCCCGGATTTCAGATTCCGGATACAGAAAAAAATATAGAATAGGCAAAAATATATCATTGTAAGTTAAAAGTGTCCTTTTCTATTTTGTTCATTTTGTGGAATCATTTTAGTATCAAACTACATACATATCTCAGAATCAATGATATTAATAAAACCAATTTCAACCTCCTCTGACCGAAAATCATTGCAAATCGATTGCGATCTATGTACTTTATTGTTCCTCGAAATGCGTTTTTTTTAATGTCGCTGCTTTTGTTGCATTGTCTCTGAAGATGATAGGTTGATTAAAATTACATATAGTGTATGGTGTAGTGTAGACTCTATCAAAATGCCCCATATTTAGTTTACAATGTAAATATTAAACATCTGATAATGGGTTATTTTGTATGATTAACATAACAATAACTTCAATGGTTCAATTGAAAGGTATTTTAATCTAGCTGATGAAGAGCACCTCACGAACTGCTCCTGACAAAATGAAGTTCTAACCGAATTCCAGCCGGTTTAGACATTTTGAGAACAGCCCAGTAAACAGAGAACGTATTTTTCACGTTATAAAAACGTTTTTTGCACCAAATTACGTGTTATTTACGTTTTAAAAACGTTTTTTTTTGTTTACTGGGAGTTTTTTTTTGTATAAAATTTGGTTTTGGAGGTTTCTTTATTTTCATAAAATGTCATGCCTTGCAAATCGGAAATTGAACAAGCTGGATTGATTGTCTTACAAACTGTTAATTGTTAGATAAAAGTTGCTTTTCTCAATCATGTTCTCTTTCCGCTTCAAAATGGCTATAAACGGAGGTATAGACTCTGCTGACTTTGAGAATATGAAAATCTTTTCACAAAAAAAAAAATCTTCAAAAACCATTTAACTTGATGTCAGGTGTCATTACAGCGTTAGCGTTGTGTGCCTTGTAGTGTCTTTTTTAAGGCTAAGGTAAATGTAAAAGTTATGTATAGAAGTTAGGGTATCTTATTGACAGAATATAAGAAGTATTTATCATCATATGATTTTTAAAAGAATTTGAAACTTTATCTACGCTTAAACTGTCAGATATATGTTAATAAAATATCGAACAAAATAATGTTTTTTTTCCTTTTTAAACTTTTTAAAATCTTATAGAGAAAAATGAATTCATCGAACGGTATATATGTTGTCACTGTCTTATCACCGTCCTGATTTGGTTTGGATGCACAAAAGCGTTCACTCTGAGGAATACCATCGATTCTCTCAGTTAAAGGCTCAAATATGGGGCATATATACAATATTTACTTGAAGACCATTTTCCATGAACATATACTCCATTATGTTTGATTAGGGTGTAGCCAGGAACGATTTATCAGTTACTATATACAAATAAACGATGCAAAATGCTCAGGCGTTTCTTTGAACCTATTGATAAATATATGTTTCAAGAGAATATTTTATTGCCATATTGCAATTTTAAACGGATAAGTTAAAACACATTCTTGCGTTAAATAAGATTATCATTATTTTTTACGGAAGCAACTTTTTCACTTTCGTCTAATAAGCGAACGCTATTATTCAATGCTTATGTGAAAAACGGTTAGTTAGTTGTACAATTTTGTAGCCTTACGCACTAATGGTACATTCCATTGTTTAGCCGTTCATTTTATATTTTCACATAATGTTATATTGTAAAATCTCTTTTTTGAGTAAATTTTCTCATTTCAAGTCCTTGATATATATTATCTGAGAGCTTTAATCACATATACAATCTTATGTAGAGAGAGTATGCTTGTTAGTAGGTATTTCTTCGATAAACATGACCTTGGAATATATTTCTGTTAATGTGTAATTATATAAATCGATTTCATATTTTTTATGAGCTTCCAATATCTAGAAATCGTATTCCGTCAAGATTTCACTTTATTATATCATTATATATTTCTAATAGACCATCTTAACATTGTGTTTCTGTCATGAGAATATAAGATGATTTTTAAAAGTGTTTTATATTAATAGAAACAGGGCCATATTTCAGTATAGATGCGGAAAAAAGAGATAAAAACGTCGTTAAAATCTATTATTTTATTTTTTAAAAAGTAATCCGATCTTATCGTATCGTCCAAACATGATCTATGATACATTTTAACGGTATTTGAATAAAGGAATACTATATTTCAAATTTTTGAAATAGTTTACATTACAAAAAAAAATAAAAATACAACAATAAGGTGTGTTTTTAATCATCATGACCTGAACATGAAATCGAAGTCTTTTTCTATCACATCTCATATTTATGTTTTTATGTTGGCTTTATTTTCACCTTTTTATAAAAATATGCCGTGGCTTTGCATATGTCTCAATTATTTGTATTTGTATAGATCTCACTACCGGCAACATTTAGAGGGTTTTAAAAGAAGAAGAAAAAAAACAACACATTAAAAATATAAACTCAAATCATTATTTCTCAAACGCTTTATGATTGTTCTTAGGACATTAAGATATAAACTATTAATATCTTTCATATTCAATCGGTTGTAATTCGTAGGCCAGAAATGCAGCTTCAAGCTTGGTTTGTCCATAGGAGTTGACATAAATTTGTGCCTGAACATAATGGAGGAGATTATTTTTGTTGGTAATCTCGATCTGTAAAAGAAACATTTATCATATTATGCCAGAAACATTTAAATCTTGAAACACTATCTTTAAAAATGCAAGTGCTTTAAAATGATGTTAGAATATCATTACAGTCATTTCTGAGTAAATAATTATAAGCATATTATAAAATTGCTCGATAATGGTATGGTTATATTTTGAGCATGCGTGGTTTTTGACTGAAACTTTCTAATTGTGATACCGATGACATAATTTTCTTCAAATGACAGCATAGAGATGAGATATATATTTCCTTAAGAAAACACTTATTTTGCTAATAATTAACCCTATTTTAGTGATCTTGAGTTAATATTTACACGCAAAAACAGGATATGACATAAAAAAGAAAGTTCAAATGTAATGACACAATGAGAAACCGACGCCTTTGGTAAACAGAGCCGCGGTTACATTTAATTTTTTAAAAGCTAGCTGTGTTTTACGTGAGCTTTTTCTTTAATGAAATTCATGATCAATATTGATGAAGTAGGCTTAATCGACTTTTTTTCTATTTTCTCGCTTGTCTCCAGTATCTAAAAGGGGTTTTCTAAGGTGTTAAAAGCCACTTTTTTCGTTAGTGTATTTGTGTTTTTGACTTTTGACAAAAACAACCATCTTCTGTGTGTTTGACCCAGCATTTATAAATAAATATAGAGGACAAAAAAAGCTTGCTTCATTTGGTAATATCAAATTGCGGCTCTAGATGAAATAATAAATCTTATGCAGGGATGCGGTTCATAATTATACACTTAACAAAAGTAATTAACACGAATGAAGGTTTATTATCTTGTAAAATGTTCATATAATGTTGAATTCATATTGGGTTTGATATTTTAATCTTACATCATAAAGCCTTTTTTATATCAAGCCAGCGATGAATTCGATATTAGATTTTTGACAAATTTGTTAGAATCATAAAAATGTTTGGGCTGGATATATCTATTCAATGATTCACATATAAACAATAATCGAGGCATAAGTTGCTTTAGCTAGATATCAAATTATGCTAGTAATTATAAGTGTTTTGTTTACGTTCCCTAAGCACATAACTTTGAATTGTTTATTAACAGTTTTATGTTGAGTGTTTTTTTTTTGCTTGGTTCGATTGAGCTTAATAGCTTAATAGTTAATAGAAATATTTCCTTGCGTTGACTTAATTCTATAAACTTCTTTTTTTGTCATGTTTTATGTGTCAAAGTATATTGAAACAGTTAAGTACTTTCATATGCATATAAAATCACTCATATAGTCTTTTCACAAAATCCTGCTCACTTGTATATTCGCCTTGCAGCTGTTATTGTGACACATTCTATAGAATTTATGCAGGCGACAGCTAAGACAGGGGGTTTTGAATTTCATGGGTCATGGGTTTAACATTTACTGTTCATAGTTTGAAATAAAACTCCCATTTTTTTGGCCTTATGAGTTTCCTATAAAGTTTAATTATACGCAATAAACATCACCAGTAATAAGGAACGGGAAAATATGAAAGGTTAGTCTTATTCGCTTTCAATTATAAAATTATGGATAAAAATATGGAGATTACGCATTAAAAAGTCATTTACTTTTCATAATGTAATTAAATATATATAATGTAGAAGAGAATATGATAAATAATATTTGTTTCATATCAAAATGATATCTTACGTTTACAATGTATTTCGTGCCTGCAACTCTCTGTTTTCTGTATTCTATCGCATTGAATGTTGCAAAGTCAAAACAACATTGTTCTGTAATTGGAATCCGTACCTAAAACAAATCTGATATGATTTTACATTTATATGAATTGGATTTTTTTTATGTTTCAATAAAACTTTAACTCAAATACTGAACACATTCTATCATTGTTTTTACAAAATCAGGTCATTATTAAGCTTGGTCATGGTTAAACGTATTTAGTAATCTCATACCACCCGGATTTAATCTTATATTTATCATTTAACTATTCAAGCAATAATTTGTCAAAAAAAAACAAGTTGTGTTTTTGTTTGTAACACAATTTTTTTCTACGTGATTAAAGTAAACTTAGACTCGACTTTGGCTATTATGATTAATACTCCAGTTCGGAGTATAATTTTCTTTGTGCTCTTTTCTGTATATATTCTAGCATTGTTTGTTGTTATCTTTTATGTAAGTTGCACATACATAACATACGTATTTAAACTGTGAGATCTATGGGACCGTTTGGTGGTATTGTAGTGCATCTTAACTACAGCAAGAAATTGTTTCTCTTTAATGTCATATATTTTATACGTGTGTACGATTGGAAATACAATCCATGAACATTCTCTTACTGTTATTGCTAACCTGTTAATATTAAGAATATTAGCAGCGAAACCTTAAGACTTCAGTTTTACATATCGTATCCAACTAACAACCACCAAGCAAGCCATCGGGGCAAGCTCATCATGGCTATGTTATAACACACACATCAGATATGCGTTCAAGTCAGTGAGCACATTTATATGCTTTCTGCACAAATCACCGAAAAGATCTATTTCTTAAACAACTCCAATAATATAGCTGACTTTAACCAACTAAATTTGTGGAAATGAATTGCATTTAAATTGTTCATGCTATTGTAAACCATAAGCTTCATTTTACCATAAATTTACAATCATTCTAGCATTAATATATTCTTTGAGAATCTGAAAAAGGTGAAATAAAGCAGACTTGTACATGAAAATATTAAACAAAAAGATTTTATTGATATGATACAGATAGGTGTAAATTCGAAATAATGACAAAAAGGGCTAAACCATGTGAATCACGAATTTTCAAATGTAAAAGATATAATTACATTTGTTGAATATTAAATTGCAACAAAATGATATATTTCGACATAAATAGCCAATTCAGGGTCGCAGCATTTCCATTTGATCGAACGTTTGAGCCACTAGTATGAGCATTACCCATGTTGCACAAACCTCATCATGACCTTAAGCAGAGCTCATATGAGTTAAAATCAGGTAAGTATGAGTTCTTGATGAGGTTTGGTGTAATCATGGTGGTTAAAATGCTGAAAAGTATAATGGCGGTGATTGATTGTGCAATATGCTTTTTCTTAACTAATTTTAGATACATTTGTATAGCTATATATTGATCTTTCTAAATTGGCAAAAAAGCTATAGAATTATAATCTTTATTTTACTGGCCTGATTAATAAATGGCATGTTTAAGTTTTGAATTTAAGTATTCTGGTGTTCTTACCTTATCACATATTTCTTGAATCTCGGCTGTTGCATGCATAGTGTCGGACCATTCATAAAGTGCCATCGCTGTATAGGATAGATTTCTTCTGTCTATGCAGATTACTAAATTGCAATTATTATATGCATATTCTTAAAAACAATTTTGAGGCATGGTTTGTTCATGTTTAACCTATTTGATATATTTAATAAGTCATTATTTCAAATTTCTAATAGAAAATAAAATACTGAAAATACACAAATATTGTATATGCAAATTTTCATTGTCATATGGCTCATTAATAATTCGAAACTTTAGAAACAATGCCTCTGTTACTGAAGGATTACATTATTTGCGTAACGTTAATTTCAATTTTATTGTGCGACGAGCCTGGATTCAATTCTAATATATCAAATAAGTTAATTACACCTTTCGGTTTGAAATTGTAACACTGCTAGATATCGGTATGTTATCGAGCAATTTTATCTGATTTTTTTCGGGTATATTTTAAGCATTGTAGAAGACATATGTTAAGCATTGTGGAGGGAATAATGGGTTTTACAGGAGACCAAAAATGGTAAACATAGGGTGGACCTCATAATCGATTTTGAAGGCCATGTAAAAACCAGAGTCTACGCCGTTTGCCAACTGGGGTTGACATTTTCAAGTAAACTCTTTTCATTTAATGGGTTATATGATTATTTTATCTATTATTGTTGTACGTTTAACAAAGTCGGTAACATGCTCATTAAACATCAACTAAGTTAATATGACATTTGCTAAAGTTTGATGTTTGAACTGGTCTTAAAAAGAGATCTGTGCAAAATATTCGATATATCAAACATATGTATACCATGGCAAACATTAAACATCAGTGCGACAAAATTAGATTAAATATACTTTTGCTGGAGTGGTTCGTTTATAACAATTTACAATACCAACCTGCTTAAAATAAATAGATACAGCTTTCCGTATAGTTTGAAACTATATCCGTTCTATCCACTGTAACATAATTATGCATGATCATAATTTGCTCGACCAGAGAGGTTGATCAAAAATAGGGTACGAAGTAGACCATGACAAAACCTAGGATTATTTCAACCGTGCATATGTTTTATCATTATTATTGATAAGGCTACAATATTCCAGGAATATTTGTCATGAGTTTCAATTATATGATACTTAATGAGTCACGTGTTACCTAATCATTCTATTGATGATTTAAATCTATCACAAAACACGTTCAACCAAATTCTAGATTGACCCTTGTGACAAAACAGCATTAATTGCTGTTTGTTGGAACCGAGAAAACATTACGAAGGACCTTAGATCCATAAAATAATCCCTTGAGTTTTAACAATCAAGGAAAACATTTTGATATAGCGAATCTCGTTTAATCTAAACAGACAATAATGAAATTACAACTGCAGCCAATGGATTTTTTAATTGAAATATTCCAATACAATAACATTTGAAATCCGTTTTCATAAAATTAAATTATCTTTTCAAATGTGGAAAGAATCAATTTTGCATTATCAAGCACACTTAAAAATGTAATTTCTATACCTGAACTAGTCTGGATCTGATTGGTAAAGAAGAGTAACGAAGTTTCATCTGTTTCACAGAGCGTGCTCAAACTATTGTGTACTTTGTTGGGTTTATATGGCATATTAACCGATATTTTTTGACTACGTAACAAAAGGAACAATTTTGTACAAAGTGCACTTATCTCATTTGTTAGCAAAATGTATAAAAACTTGATTATACTTATCTTACATTAAACCCCAAGAGGTCACCATAAGGCCATAGTGCGGTTTTACACAATATGGGATCGCAAATATATCTTAAATTAAGGATATTACAAAGAAAATATTCATTATCTACTCAATTACCCTTATTCATTAAAATGTTAAATCAACCTCATGTTAAATTCATATACAAAACTATTTACCTTTGAAGTTATTTACTATGTTGTGTTGTTATCTGACGGTTATAAAAATAAATCCGAATGGAAATGAACTATCCCTACAGAAACATGTTATTTAAGCATTTAAAGACATGTCCCCTGGATTATCGATCACCAAAACCCTATTTTTCGGGTCTTGTCTAAAATAATGGTGATAAAATATTACTTGAATTTCAAAAAGTAGCAACTCACAGGTATTTTATTTGGCAATTTTACCATAATCATTTACTAAATCGATAAGTGTAGGCTGAGTTACGACCATACCAAACAATTAAGTTGTTTTCGGCTCATCGAGTTCATTAGTGATTTCTATTGTAACGTCGAATAACGCGGGCGAATTTTATATCAATATTACAACCTTTCAAAAATATCTAGATCATCAAGAAACATAAATTTAGTTTTGAGTTATTTGCTAACCAAATATATTTGGTCCTTTTTTACATCTTTCTGTTGTACTTCATATAGACATAAACTAATTTAAAACAATTTTCATATATATTATAGACAGTATAATGTTTAATATTTAAATGCATAGAACTAAAAGATTAAAGTGAAACACCTCTATCACAATTGCGTTGCTAAGTAACCAGACCAGGTTCAATCGCCCCTTCCATTGCCAATTTAAGAACTCATATTTGTGAATCACGTCAACGACATTGATTTGAAAGGAGGCTATGGGTTGATCAAAGCCCAATAAATATCAAAAGGGAGAGTAACTCGTATCAAATTATCTAATATATCGCCTACATACTATATCTTAAAACGATGACGTTTTTAAGTATAACATTAATTTGTAAATACATTTATTATGGAAAAAAATAAATGAGCCAAAGTCGTAAATATAAGCTACCTAGGAGAAAGAAACTCTGGATAAATATTCTTCAGAACATTTTATATTGTCATGTATGTGTAAAGAAGAATGGTGTACCTATAATTCTAACAAATGTAATAATAATACATGGCCTTATCACACGCATATGGTATAAAATTCAAGCAAAGGTAAGATTTTGTGTTTAATAATCTAGAGATCCCTTCTACCAACATAGCTAACTGGAACTTTTCATACAAACTGAATGTATATTCTGAACATAATACATGCATTTGTTCTAGTAAAAATGTCTACCTTCAATAGTAGTTAACTTATGCCTATTGATTTTCTGGGTCGTGCAAAAGCAATAAGCAGTAAAACATATATAATTTTAGGTCATGCCTCTATAGTTGAGCTATTATCATAATGTGGAATAACGTGAATATAACACTACAGGTATTTATCGGATTTATCGATATAACTGTAGAACCTAAGCAGGGCACCCCACGACCTCATTTACAAAAAGTGTTATTTTAAGCATGTAAACCCCTCACACAATAAACAATTTTTGTCAAATATAAAACAATATATAACATATTTTAGTAATTGAGCCATTACTAACCCTTTATTTTCAAATTCAAATTCAAGAAAATGGCAGCAAAATATTTTACTTAAGTTATCCATTGGCTTCCTACATCTTCCTAACATAAGAATGTATATGACCCATGTATGACTTTTAATGAGGCGTCGCACCAGAGCTACTCCGACATCTAATATAGGCTTTTTTCATATTCTAGAACCTAGACAATCACATGTTGTGATTAAGGGAAATCAGTGAAATGTTTTGTCCCAAAACCGTCTTAAAACGAATTTAGGGCGCCACATTTAAGGTCCTAAAAATTTAGTCTACGTTCAAATAAACGTCATTTGTATTTTTGATATTAACGTCAAAATGCAGCTTTTTATGGTATAAACAATAAAATGTTCGGTCATTTTAGCCTGATATTTTTCATGGTATCAAAAGTGGTCTAGATTATAACACATTGGTTGTTTCTAGTTATGTTGGTAATAGATTGTCTCGAAACGCAAGCAATCTTGAATCTATCGTTTTATCCAAGGATTAAAAAACATTAATTTTGATCATTAATGAATGTTTTTTTAACGAGAGTAAAGGCTCTTAACTCGCATGCTATTGACTTTTATTTTCATTTGTTCCATAGCCTTTTGAAAAAAAATAATATACACTGGTTATATTGACGGTTTATTCGCACAGAAACTGTCATAGCCAATATTATCCTCAAGGGTGCGTGGAATCAAAACATAAAAAGCAAAAAGCCGTTTTGTCCTCGTTTGCGATATCTACGAAGTCGCAAAATGCAATACACTAGATATAGGTGTAGTTTTGCATGAAAATCGAAAAATAAGTGTATACGCTTTTGATAGGTAATGTAATTTTAATCTTGTGAAACGAGTTATGGTTTATTGCTATTTTTCAATTTAAGCTGCATAAATGCTTTACATAGGACACTTTCAATATGCTATTTAGACATACGCATGCGCGTATCATTGCTGCAATGCTAGGGCGTGTCATCAGATTGACATAGTCATCAGATTTACTTAGGCATGCATGAAAATCTTTGCCGGGCCATTCATGTACTACTTTTGTTAACTTTGGCGACCTGCGTAACTGGCTTGAAATGTTGAAAAGAATCCGTATTTATTAATTACAAGTACAAAATCAGACAAGATATTAATGACACCCATGAAAATGAAACTATGAGGAATTTTGTAATCTCGTTCATTCATATTCAAGAGTTCGGCGAATAGTCAAAGGCAATGCAGAGCCGTAAAAACTCCGTTGAGGGGACAATATCTTGAGGGACAATCATTTGGACCCTGTAAATGAAGACTAAATCAGCACATTAAGTGGTAAAGTCAAGAGAACGTTAACATAGCCTGCTGACGTATAGGAAATGGGGCTTTTCGTTAATGGAACCTAGTGACCTTATTAACTTAGTGACAATAGTGAACTTCGAACCATAGTGTTATATTTAAATAGATAATGATTAATTGAATTCAGAACATAATTAAAATTTGAATAAGAATGAGCTCATATTTTGTTGATATATGACCTCGATGTGTTCATTAAGCCAGGTAGAATCATTATAAAATGGAAATCGAAGTTGTTATATTCATAACCAGTTTTATTTACATTTTAATTTGGCAGGCACAATAATTTCCCTCTGATTCAAATGAAAACCAATTTGTTTTCTGTTTTTTTTTACAAAATTGTAGAAACAGTTTTTCTTGTACTGACTATGATAGAATGTTTGTTGACAAATCACGTTAGACAACATTTTTTCTCATTAAAAAACATTGCACCTTATATTAAACATTAAAATCATATGTGTTGTTGAAATATATTTATATCATGAATATATATTTAATAATATTTATTTTTCAATTTTCATCTATAAAATCGATTTGATATCACGAAAAAAAGTTTTTGTACACCCTGACAGCTAATTCAGGGATAATGTCCACGTCATTTCTTTATGATATCGTAACTTTTCCATGGTCAGGTAAATTAAGGACCTTGACACGAAATTCGATTGCGAAATATTCAATTTTGAATATTTAAAGTGTAAAATGAATCTCGGAACAGGCTGTCAGATTGCTCAAAAACTGATTTTGTGTTCTCACACTTTCAAAATAAATCCACGATAAAGTGTAAGCTATCGGATAAATCACACAACTATATTGTTCTTGAGAGTTCTTAGATTCTGTGCATTTATTTCAACTTTGAAGGATATGCTTTAACAAACCACTAAAGATAGTGTGTTATAGAAACATTTATCTGCTGATAGTTAGTTATATATTATATATCTATCGACATAGCAATAGAGTCATGGCATATAAAGGCTTTTAATGTTGCTACTCTTTATTTGTAGAAAGATATTGCAAAAACTAAAACTTAATATTTGTTACCTGGAAACTTATTTTTTACAATTTGATACGCTAAGTAACATTGGCAAAATAAGTGAGCACATACATGCATGCCTCGAATTCAGAGTGTTATTGACGAGTGCATACTTTCCCGTACCATTCGCAAATATTGAATAATGTACGTTTACGTTTCTTTGTTCAAAATTGAATTTGGTTTGGTTTTACTTTAAAATGATTATCTTCAACATAATCCATGTTATTTATCGAACCCGTTAACATTGTGAAATACATGATCACATACTCTTATATTTTTCAATTAAACATTAGGCATTAACGTCATAGATACATTTTTATATGATGTCCATCAAAATAACACCGACTGGCTTTAAACCTCCTGGGATAAATATATACAAATCATTTCTTTGTTGATACATCTTTCTATTTTAAAATCAATGTACAATTACATATGAATATTCCAATTGAAACTGGCTCACAAATCAGACTCTAAATCTTCTATCAAAAGGCCACAATTATTTTAAAGGTCCTTTCAGAACTTTTTGCATGTAGAGTAAAGCGCCGTCCACACTGCACTCGCTCGCTCGCTTTTGTAAAAGCGAGCGAGCGAGTAAAATTATCCCAGCGAACGAGCGAGTAAATGACCGTCCACACTGCACTCGCTCGCTCGCTGAGAGTTTGGAGGACCTTAAACATTTTATGATCTATTTTTAACCATTTTAAAAATGGTTTAACTCACAATAATTATCTAATTGAGCTTCGGAAGACATATATTTGCAAATTTCTATGTAAAAAAGGAGTAACATATAAAATGATTAGTGTCACTCCTGAATAGTCATGTACATAAACGAATATAAACGAATAGGAATATATATGGTATAATGGTGTCTAGAAAATATATTATGTATTCCCAAAAGTAAATAAGATCGGCACTATTCATTTGCAATTAAATGATAAAGCGATTATTCTTTGAATTCATTTTTGGTTTTGTTCTATGACGCAACAATAAATCTGTGACGATTGCTGCGTCAACTATAAACACACATTTACCACAATCGAAAATAAATAAAGGAGAATAAAAAATAATCAGGTAAGATATTTTATTTAATGTTTAATTCTATTTATTGATTGCATTTATAACAACATATGTATATATAT
>LQRL01156417.1:0-17616 GCA_001703475.1 Hydroides elegans
TTATAGGCTCAAATGAAAGGTCTTGGTCCGTAGATGTGCCTTTTGACCATTTCGGTCAAAAACACCCCACCGGAAGTGGTCAAATTGACCAAAAATAGCGGTTTTCATAGGAAATATATTTTAAATCTACAACAACCCATACCCATTCGAGTTTGGGGGCGGTTGGGGCCTTTTCGTGTTTCACAAATACTTCCTTGTTTTGTACGGGCTAGAAATTTGGAACGGAACGTCATAGAGATTCTGTTATAGGCTCAAATGAAAGGGCTTGATCCGTAGATGTGCTTTTTGACCATTGCGGTCAAAAACACCCGACCGGAAGATGTCAAATTGGCCGAAATATCCAAAAATAGCGGGTTTTCAAGACTTGAGCTTGTATGGGCTAGAACGTTTGAACGGAAGGTCATGGAGACTCAAATGAAAGGTCTTAGTCCGTAGATGTGCCTTTTGACCATTTCGGTCAAAAACACCCGACCGGAAGTTGTCAAATTGGCCAAACTATCCAAAAATATCGGTTTTCAAGACTTGAGCTTGTACGGGCTAAACATTTGTTCGGAAGGTCATAGAGACTTGGTTATAGGCTCAAATGAA
The DNA here is from genome assembly GCA_001703475.1 of Hydroides elegans. Lineage (NCBI taxonomy): Eukaryota > Metazoa > Annelida > Polychaeta > Sabellida > Serpulidae > Hydroides > Hydroides elegans. Next base: position 589 of record LQRL01156417.1, read on the forward strand.
ATGTCTTAGTCCGTAGATGTGCCTTTTGACCATTTCGGTCAAAAACACCCGACCGGAAGTTGTCAAAATATCCAAAATATCCAAAAATAGCGGTTTTTCAAGACTTGAGCTTGTACGAGCTAGAACTTTTGAACGAAACGTCATAGAGATTTGGTTATAGGCTCAAATGAAAGGTTTTGATCCGTAGATGTGCCTTTTGACCATTTCGGTCAAAAACACCCGACCGGAAGTTGTCAAATTTGCCAAAATAGACAAAAATTGCGCTTTTTCAAGACTTGTACGGGATATAACTTTTGAACGGAAGGTCATTAAGACTTCTGAAATACTCGAAAACGACTTTGGGGGCGTTGGGGCCTGTTCGTGTTCACTGAATACTTGTATTAAGACTGAAAAGGGAAAAGGTTACTCGTATACAGGGGCAGGTACGAGTATAATTTTGCCCACTGCATGTTGAAATGGAACATATTTCACAATTCATATTTCCTTGGTATATTTATGTACACATATAGACCAGAAATGCCTGTCTTACCGCTAGAATGTTGGTTCGACAACGTTATTTAAACGATAGACCTGTTGTATTGAGATTCGATTCTTGCAGACCACTGTCCTCCATCTTTAAGATTGACCAATCACAAGCTATTTATTTTTCAATGTTTGGGGGGAAGTATCTAGGAAGTAAACTCTCTCGTCCAATCACATTGCTTGAATCCCAAATTGTTTTGGGGACGTAACTATGGTGTGACGTTGACTGGTCTAGAAGAATACAGCTCTTCAATCTTTTTATCTCGTTTATCGAAATGCCATAGCTTTGACGGCTTAGTACCAATACACAAGATTGTAAATCTCAATTAAGTAATGAAATGCTTATCCGTTTTTCTTTTACAGAAAATGTGATTATGAGAACTATTTGTGCTCATTGCTTTTACCCGGTGGTGTAAGGGCAAGTGCCGTTGCTATTCGAGCATTCAATGTAGATGTCGCACAAGTAAGTTCAGTTTGCAAAATATACTAAAAAAAATCACACATAAAAACAAGCGCGTTATTTTTCCAGTACTACAAAAGATAAAACGTTGGCTTCAAATTGCTTAGTTTGTCAGTACATGTATAAAAAATATATACATGGTCTCCTGATTTTGATCCGTTTTATATACCATTTCACTCAAAATTCATGTGTTATTTCTTAATTGATTGAAGGCGAAAGATGTTACATCCAAAAGTGACATAGCGAGAATGAGATTGCAGTTTTGGAGGGACGGCATCGATGATATATTTAAGGGTCGACCAAGAGAAACTCCAATAGCAAAGGAACTTTGTCAAGTTAGATATTTAATACATTTTCTGTGATATAATTTATCGATACCAAAGTTATTTATCATGTATTTATAAATCCGAGCGTAAACTATGTAATTTGACGTTCATTCAAAGCGAGACTATATGAGATAAAGCAAAGTGAAAGAGTTGGAGGTTGATATATTTTCGTTCTTTATGTATACGTGGTATTTATACATTTATGTGTCTCATTGTAGGCCGTTGAAAGGCACAAATTGACGAAGAAATGGCTGCTTAATCTAATAGAAGCAAGGGTATGTACAGGGTTGTATATAAACATGTAATTTACCAAATTGTTGGATAAAACCATTGAATTTTAATTTGTTTATATTGAAATCCGCATATTGAAGTTAAAAAAAAACTCGTTGACTTTTAATATATTTTTGGAGCATTGCACTATAAGCACTAGATTTATTAGATAAAATGCACTCTATTTTTAAAGATGGTTTAAAATATATAATTTTACAAGAAGTATTTTATAATAGTAAAATAAAAAATAGATATGTATAATTTTACCAGAAGATTAGAAAATAAATAAATAAGTAAAAATAAAGATATGCATGTACTGAAGTTCCAACTTAAGAAATGTGTTGCAAACAAAAAAGTTTTCTAAAAGAATATATGAATATTGAACCCAGTCAATAATTAAATGAGAACTAATTTCAATGCAAAAAAATAAAAAAAGAACATCAGAGCGCGTTTTATTTTTCAGGAGAAGAATCTCGACGACCAGCCCTATCACTCACTACAGGAAGCGTCAGACTACGCTGAGAAAGTCAACTCGTCACTCAACTACCTCGTCCTACAATGTTTAGGTAGTATGGAATGTTTTTATGTGCAATGTAGAAGAGTGAAACATTTGAAATTAATCATATATTGTCCTTGGGTTAAAGGTAGGATAGTGATTATATATATTTAGCTATAACTGTTAGGCGAGTTAAATAGTTCATGTATTTACCCAGGTCGGACGAATTAACACCATTGTTTAAATATCATATATTTTTTTTATCAATCTATACATATTTTTTTTCCGTTAGATTTGTTGTTATAGAATGTTTACATAAAATGTATTGTTTACAATAGAATTTAAGAATTGAACTTTTTATAGAATGTAATCTAGAAGATATCACATGACTAAGTGACGAGTTGGTCTTCGAAAATCTCTAGACAACAAACTCGAAAACCCAAGAACTGACCATTTTACCTGAATATATCATCCATCTTTGTTCAATAGGTATAGCAGACATGCAAGCAGACCACGCAGCCAGCCACGCAGGGCGATGCGAGGGCCTGGTGACCCTGGTGCGCGCGGTGCCACACCATGCCCAACGGAGTCGGGTGTTGCTGCCAATCGATCAGATGCTCAAAGTAAAGGATTATTTTTTTTATAAACATGTCATATTTAATGCATAAAGTAAAGAACTTCGTGCTTAAACCTTTAAAGATAAAAATTCGAAGACAAAAACCTCCATTAGGTAAGACCAAATTGGGCGGATATATATTTTGTAAAAAAAAACGTATTCTGATGTTCAATATATGTATCTTCAGATATTGAAACATATACAAATTGTCACCTATATAATGGACTAAAAGTTTATTTAATTTTTTTGTCCATTTACACCTGAATAAAATAATCCTTTATTATGCATGTATATGCTTAGAAGTTTATAGGACATAATATTCAAGGTATCCGCCCAAAAAGTCTCCGGCCAAAAAGTTTCCGGCCATAAAGTCTCCAAAAGTGACAGCATGTGCCAAAAAGTCGCCAGCCGAAAATGTTCCGGCCATCAAGTTTCCATATTTAAATATTATTAAATAAACACCATAGTTTATTCGGTGTCTTACCTTAAAATTATTTCAATGTAGTTACCAGAAATTATTTTCCCCAAGACCCATATTTTAAAACATTTGGCTAGAGCCTTTTTGGCACATGGTGTCACTTTGGAGACTTTATGCCTGGAAACTTTGGAGACTTTATGCCTGGAAACTTTGGAGACTTTATGCCTGGAAACTTTTTGGCCGGAGACTTTTTGACCCGGATTCAATATTCATATATAAAAAAAAACCTCAATAAATTGGTGAAACTGGAGTTATTGCATTGTTAGAAAAAATAAATATGATTACTTTTCTCTGTGACTCAAAAATATACTTTCTTTGCAGCACAACGTGTCTCAGCAAGAGGTGATTCGCGGGTGTCGCGAGCAGAAGATGAAGGATCTCATTTACGACATCGCCAGCGAGGCCAACCACGAACTCGAAACGGTTAAATCTTGATTTATTCACATTTTCTATATCACTTATTGCAGCTCATTGTGTGACGTTTTCAAGATAATCAAGATATTTTGCCAAATATTTAGTTTTATTATAAAGGAAAAATGATAGTTTAATCGAAATTTAAAAGCTTGCAAGTAATATTTATACCTGAAATTTGATGTGAAAATGCTTGACCTGGCAGAATCATTATTAAGATGTTTAAAGATGAAGCCCATTTGAAACTAAAAATATTATTGCCACTGCTGTTATTTATTACTTAAAAATTAAGAAAGAAATTTGAATAAGACACGGGCTGTATAAACATGATTTTATTTGTTGACAGGCTAAATCATTTCAGAAAGATATACCCCAAGCTGCTTTTCCAGCATTTTTACCTGCTGTAAGTTTTAAGTTTGTATTTTCATTGAATATTGACTTGGTAAGCGTAGTTAAAATGCTATAGAAAATGTCAAAAGAATCATTATAAGCACAGAAGGTCTGTCTATGAGAGCCATTTCCATAAATCGCATTATTGATTAATCGTTATATCATGGACAAAATCGATGATCTAGTTTTCTGTCTAAAAAAAAAAGAAAGTTTTACACTTTGATCTATTTCGTGACTATCTTCTGTTATCGTGTTATCTCTATCCCCAAGTTCAAACGTTGAAATGTGTGAAACATTTATGTAAACAAATATTAATTTATTTTCTCTTTCTTTCCCAAAGTTCAACTGCGCTCTCTTCCTCTCGGCCATCCAGCGCGCAGACTTCGACATTTTCGACCCTCGGCTCCAGAGACGCAACCCTTGGTTACCGTGGCAATTATGGCGTCATAAACGGAAACGGACTTTGTGATGAGAGAAACCTTAGCCGGTTAGCGAGGGTTTATGTAGGATATTTGGCATGTTTATAGTTAAGCTATTTTGAAATGTTTATGTTTTAAACGGAATCGGACTTTGTGATGAGAGAGATTCATCTTAGGGTTCATCTTAGCCAGTTGGAGAGGGCTTATAAAATGATAGGATAATTATCATGTTTCATAGTTAAGATATATAGGAATTGTTATATGTTTTATTGTTAAGAGGAAACGTCTTTAAAGATCCAGAACAAGGGCTTATTTAAAGGATATTTAGCACGTTGTATTGTTTGTTATCTGGGCGTTTTCACTATGTTAATGCATGTTAATAAGACGTTTTAAATTAAGATAATTGGCTTGATTTATTTTAAAATTTAAAACATACACAATTTATTATTCATGTTCCTGAGTGCAATATGTTTTATAAACTGCTCTCCCATTTATGTAAACATTTTTATACGAATATGCAATATTGCATTGTCTTAGAGTCCCGCCTCTGTATGTGTGATAAGTGTTGTGATGAAATGTGTAGTTTTCTTGTTATTTTGTATTTTAGGAAATGATATATTGTTTATACTTATGTCTATAGCTTGTATGAGCGCACATAATCGATTCGCTAAATAAATTATTTGAAACAAGACTTGTCGAGTGCATAATTATTTTCAAAGAATCATATCTCTTATATCAATCTGATTTCCCTTCACCACCCAAGGATAATGACAGAATATAAGATTAAGTTAGAAATAGGTTTATATCTATACTTCTGAGAAAATGATCAAACACATGAGATAAGGGCGATTAAAAAATAAGATATTATTCAGTTAAAAAGAACTGATGATACTCCAAGGTAACCGAGATGTAATTCAACCCCTAACCACTCCCCTATTCTGTTTTGCGACATTAGGAATGGTTAGACGCGTTTTGCGATCTTCAGAGTCAGGTTTCATGTCGTTCTCGAATGAATGCGAAACATTGTTAACTGAAATGGGATATCGATTCGATTCCGTTGTGGCTTTAGCTGATATACTGGGTTTTCGAATTATAAAATGGCTTTTACGTTTTTTGATATCTCGATTTTCAGTATTATATATGGACGCATATGTTAATTTGTTGACATCGTATCCATTGATTGTAACTCGATCTAGTTAATATGTCCTCGCGAGCCATTCATATGGTAATTAGTACATATTGATGCCATCCTTAGTTTATGTATATTATTGCCCATTCGCTTTGCTTTGTGATCTTACGTTGCTACGCTGAATATTTATGAGCTGATTCATGAGAAAAAAATATGGGGGAGATTTGTAAGGTGTCGTTTTTCAATTGCTTTGGAAGCAAGTCAATGTGCAAATAAGGGTTTGGTTAGGATACTATGTGGTTTTATCCTGTTTGAAATAAAATGTGATGAAATTGGAATAGTTTTTAAACCGTAGAGGGGCATTTGAACTCTTGAGAAGCGAATTTCCCATTTGCAATCTTAATGTCACTATTTCATAATAAAATTTCAGTGTTTAAAATTAATTCGAAGTACCGTTAGCTTTGCGAAAACTACCATGCTTATTCGTCGTTTATCTTTACAATGTGATATGATGTAATATAGTTGAATAGTCGTACACTTTTCTGTGGGGCTAAAACTTGTTTTTGCATTTTCTCAGATATTTAAATTGTGTGTTCCTTTTCAATTTTAGAACTCTTGAATAGGTCCTTGTGGGTACGATAAACACTTGGAATTTATAATTAGGTTAGATTCGCCTATTTGTGTATAACTCAAAAAGACTGGCCTTGGTTATTTTCATTATTTCATATTTTTCAAGAGGATATTTTCACAAGATTTGTCCCCTTCTTTCAAGTGCCTGTTTTTGCTTGATTTTTCCTCGAGTGGCGGACTTTTTGTTCGCTTTGGACGTACTCTATTCTAAGAGACCTGTTATTACATATGTTGCTTTTCTGAATCAACTTCTTTTTGCTTTTGAAACGTACGATGTGGTTGTTTACAGGAAATTAGGTTTGGCCATAGCGGGTGAAGTCGTTTTGTGATGAGGACACTTTAAGCGAAAGAAATCGGTTGTTGTGTTGGAAGAGGATTGCGTGAGATGTTGGAATATGGGGTTTGATGGGATGGTGACAGTATGGAGAGACAAGTGTTTTAGTTGGTTTTAAAATGTGACTTGACGTCTATGAATTATCTTTTTGCCCGTGTTAAAAGTCATTTTGAAAAGTTGAAATATCCATGAAAAAATGGTTTGGTTGGAATTCCAAGGATTGTGGGCTTCAAAGAATAAGAGCCCCCCATTTAGGAGGATGGAGTAAAGTGAATCTTAGTTCTGATGTTTTGTGAGAAGCTTTACTTGTTTGGAATGATAATTATGATTACAAAGGGCGCATTATATCACCTAAGGCGAACAATGTAGATGGTGTGACAATTCACGTCAGTTTGAGTAGGTTTGTTAAAATCGTACATAAAAGCTGTTATTGAAACAAGTTTATATTAAGTTATAATTTGAACTTATATTGCTAACCCCATTGTTCCTTATTTGACATTTTCAAATCGAAATCAGTAATATCTAGCTTTGAACCTACTCGTCCTCCCTCGATCTCGTTATAAATAGATACTTAGGCGAGGTAAAGAGTGCAGAAAAATCCATTTTATTGGAAATATGAGAAAAGGTGAAGATGGCTATTTGAAAAGTGATTCGAATATTGTAACAGATGCGATCGACTGGTTTAGGGTGAGAAAGTTTAACATCGAGAGAAATAAGAGACAAGGTTGCTGTACTTGTTTATAACAGATTTTTTTTTATTTGATAGAAAAATATTTTTGTGACTATATTATAACAGTCTATACGCAGTTTTTGATTTCAGTTCACATTATGCTTGACACGAAAAGCGGCACTTTTCAAGAACGTACTGTCTCTTGAAAGAATATACACAATTACAATACATTTCTTTGTTTTAAGCGCAGAGGGTTTAACACATTTTCATTGTTCTGAGACATGTTTTAAAATACTTAAATGGTCCATTTTGTCTCCCGTCCAAAGCTAACCAAGGTTACAAATTTGGGTTCATCATAACATTTTAGTATTATAACTGTAACAGTAGGTAATATTAGACATATTTCTTACTCCTTATAGTCACACTTGAATAACAAAGCTTGACTGCATATACAATGTTCAATTATAGTTACATAACTATTCAATATATCAACAATAACACAATTTTAGTTGTGACTTTGTCGGAATATTTGGCAGCAGAAAACGGAACCTAATATTAATGTTATAATAAAATAAAATAACGGTTTTTGGTGATGAAATAGGACTTTTTTTATAAGCATTAAGTGAAAATAAATTGACGTGTTTTTAGATGGAAAAACAAAGTGGATGTTCCCTCATCTACAAGTTATGGGCTTGGCAGCTTCCATCCCACTTGTGGACAAAATATCAATTAATTATTCAACACAACTTGGCTTGGGATTCCTAACTCTGAGTAAAAAGAGTCAAAATATGCTCTAAATTAATTGAGATATAGTGTAGAATTGAGCCATGGATTTTTCCCCGTCCGAAATAGCGTAAATGTTGCTGCTACATTTATTTTCGTATTTTTCCCGTTGTTTGTTGTTTTACAAACATCATCTGATCCTCATCATGTTTCTGTGGAGAGTTTGGTTCTTAGTAAATTGGTTTTGAATTGAAAAGTAAACACTTATGTCTAAATTGGTTAGTTAGAAGAAGTGATTCGAAAATATTTTGATTTATAATCTTAAAGTTACCGAATTAACTTTCACGCTTTAAGTTTTGCGAAAAATGCTTGTAAGATGTACATTTCAAGGATAAATTAATTTAGTTAAATATTATTTGATATATTGTACTTATCTTCTATATTACCAATGCCATCTAAAAGCTATTTAACTAAAGCGATAATGAAATGAAATGCTATTTATCCCTCTAAACCTATTTGCAGAATCTTTTCACCTTAAGATAATATGATTTTTCGCCACAACTAAACCGGATGTTAGGACGAAAACAAAAAGAACAATTACTAACAATAATACTCATTTTAGACACCATTAAATCAGATCATTTGTGATAATCAATATAAAATCATAGGTATAAATATAGTGTTAATGTGTGACCACAATGTTATCAAATATCATACAATAGACTTTTACTTTTATCCTCATAAAAAGAACTATTAAAAGTGATGAATTCGATTAATTACGTTACATTTAAAAACTCAACAGGGGATATCCTTAATGAATTTATTTAATCAACTTTGATTCACAATCCTACCCTTTCTGAAAACTAATGGTTAAAACTTCGAAGTTGTAAGGATGTCTGTCCTTTTCATCATATTAGAAACAAATTAATTATTATTAATCTTGCAGTTTCCTCCGTTTTGAAAGGGCGCAACTGATCACGTGCTAGTCCATCAATTCGAAACTCCGGACGTCATTAGTCATCTCCTATTCTCCATATGTTTATGTTGGCATAGCAACCTGATTTATTCAATACCAAATAAGGACATTCTCGTTCTAATCACGCTTCCTCTTTAATTAAGCGATTTTCTACTTCATTGATATATGTTTTGATATCATTAATTGAATAGAGACCAACACTATGAGCTGGTTTAGTTTTTGTGGATGAACATGGGCGTTTGGTTAAACTGAAGACATGTTTTGGGTTAAAGACAATGGGCAATGACTAACCTGGAGGTTTTACTGAGCTATTTCTGGTCGGTAATTTAACACTAATGATGCACTAAAGGGGGATCCAGTCTTGATAAGATTCAAATATAGAACGCTGATTTAAACCGTTGTTTATGATTTTTGATGCAACTCTATGGATAAGATCATGTTCTTAATTAAGCTTATGCATTTAAATTTAAAGGTTATTTGAGCTGTTGACGAGTTTCTTTCGTTCGATTTGACAAGTTAATCCCCACCCGGTCGAAATGACTCAGACCTGTACTCTCATCTTCAAATTAACCCAAATGCTTTCTAAATTTTACTTATTAAACTTTCTTGATTAATAATTACATTTTTATATACACTCTAGCACCGGCATTATTTATCTAAGCATTTTCTTAATTTCTAACAAACAAGTGAAATATATAACAAATAGACGTTGATGAGCTTTAAATACAAGTTATTAATAATACAAAAAAAAACTAATTATTTTTTACATCTAATCAGCTGAACATATGCCTCGTGAGATCACATGACTCAATCTAGAAATTAGTCATTGTTGATTTTCTTTGGTTTCATGCTCTCGGTTAAGTTAATTAGATTACATACTAATTCATTAACGAAAGCCCTATATGAATAATTGAATAATGAAGCAAAATACCTGCTGTAGTAAAGATATATATTTTCACCTGTTTCTAAATCTAATTGTTATGATATAGGACTCATGTTTTACAGAACATTAAATTTAATGATTCATATTGAGTAAGGAAATTAGTTATTAATATTTGTTCTATATAAACGTGATATAACGGTACACAGTACCAACAATAGAGAAGTGTGAAGCTACAAAGCGAGATTCTAGCAAAGAGTATATTCATAAATGCAAAGAGATTTATAGCTTCGAGTAACTAATATAAGAATTGTTCCCTTATGTACATCATAATTGTTCCCTTATGTACATCATGTTTTTGGCCGCTAGAAAAGCTGTATAAAGCGCTTTTTCTTAACATGTTATGTTTAAGCTAAAACTAAAATGGTTTGGTATATTACGAAATATCCCTTATTTTACATGCGCATTTTACACAGACGCAACCCTTTAAAATAAACGACGCACCCTTTCACACCAACAGTCATAAAACTGAATATAGCAATAAAGCATGTTGAACAACCAAGTGGAACATGGCAACAAATCGACATGATATTAAAATTAAGTGGGGTTCAAAGTCTAGTTTATATAAAACGCGAATCCATAATCGTTTTAGCGTGAACATTTCGCGAATAAAGTCTAGCTGTATTCGATGCGTGTTTTTCACTCACAAGTCAAATGCAATGTTTTCTGAGCAGATATATATTGGGGAGGAGTGTCGACGAGTATAAACGAAGGAACACAGGGTATCACCAAATAGTTGGGGTCGCGATCGGCCTTTTTGAATCAATTATATCACTGGATCGATCGGTTTCAAAAATCATATCACTGAATCGATCCGTTGTTTCAACCAGTTCTTTCAACCAATCAAATCACTGGATCAATCTGCCCCCTTTGTTTTCTAAACCAATCAAATCACGCGATCTCGATGATGCTCATCGTACGTGGGCGGCGGGCAGTGTGCACTACGTGGCATCATTCCGGAAGTACAACTAGGACACGTGACCATTCCCGGACCGGAAGTCGCGGCGCCGATTGGCTGATCACAAGGAATTCCGCCATCTTGTGACGTACTATTGGCGCGTGCGTAGTTATGGATATGCGCCGATGCTGAAGAGGGGAGCGGCGCGCCTCCCGGATGATATGGTGGAACACTGCACGAAGACACTTCGGAACTGAGTCTGCGATACATACACTGGCGTTGATGGTCAGCACCGCCGTTTTGTGATGATTGTGATGTGAAATTGATAAAGGCACTCTCTGGGTATTCGTCTACCTCCTCGATAGGGGGCGCTGACGGTTCGCCGCCGCTTCGATAACCGGAAATCACGCCGCAGCCGGCGTCGGAATTCACCGAATCGGGCCGAAGCAATTTAGTCTCACTTGTGGTGCTCTCAGTGGAATATTGCGTTAATGTGGAAGGCGGGTGGTAGAGGCCGCTGCTTGTATCGGAGCTGGTTGCGTAGTGGTTGAGAGACGGTTGGCGGGCGAGCAGTTGGTGGTCTTCCGGTGGCAGGCCGGTGCCCCGTTCTCGGTTGTTGTTGTAGTAGGCGCCCTTCTCGTTGGCAGATTCGGCTTGACCTAGAAAACATGAACAATAAAGTGCTTTAGTTCTAAGTGAATCATCATTTAAGGTTTCGAGGAAGTTCTAAGTGAATTATGATTTAAGGTTTGGAGGAAGTGACTTTTCAAGACTATTCGAACTTCGCTTTGATCTATATCTTTTCAGATCTATAGCAAATGCTGAATTTGTGAAGTGCGAATAATGATGATATGTATCGGATATCGGATATTCAACGCAGTTCGTCTTGACTCATGTGGTACAGAAATCGTCGAATCCCTTACTTTGCATATTCATATTCAATATTATTCCATCGTTTTGAATAAATCGGTCGATTATGTCGGTGATCATTACCTCATAATGTAAATTGCTAACGGCTGGTAGGATTTCAAAAATTTCGAAATAGTTTTATTATGGAAAAAATACAGATGATGAAAGGATGATGACATTAAAATTCCAAAACTGTTCATCTCTCCCATACTTGAATCTTATCGGGCAACAATAAGAAGTGTGTAATGTTAGTAAGACGATAAGGTTTTTGTAACCTAGAATTTTATTCAAAGCAATTTATTGCAGTTTTTATTATGTATCCTTCAGAAATATAGGGTAAATCGTTTAATAGATTATACTAGGGTCACTGTGGCTATAGTGCTACTGTGGCAAATAATTTCTGCTTACCCTTGCGACAAATTTCTGCGGATTTGATACAAATTTCTCAGTACTTGTTACCCTATTCTGCTGAGCAGTTAAAGCAAATGCAGAATAATATTCTATTTCGTTTCAAATTTCGACATATTTTAGTTATTAATTACCAACTATGTAAACAATTATAGTGATATACCAAAACTTTAACAATATGTATGAAATGGACGTTATAACTAGGTAATACTCATGCATATATGAATTTGAATTGAAATCAATTAAAACACTCAAATGGATATAAAAAAAAAAACAATTTTGAGACATGACACGAGAGAGTATCAAAAGATGTCCTGTCATACAGCTTCTTGATATATAATTATAATTTTTAATATCTTTAAATGTCTTAAATAAGAGTTGAAAAAAGGGGGCAAGCTACCCAATTGTGAGGATAGGTTACCCTGTAGTGCCGATCTTTTTTGGGATGGTTACCCTTTAGTGAGGAGCTTTATGTTAGTTATGCCATTAATTCAAAGTGATTTTTTCCGTGTTTTAAGATGTTCATTAAACCCAAACTTACCAGTAATATGATGGGCGATCTGCCTCTTATAATTTTTGGTAAACTAGTTATCTCGAGAACAGATATGCCAAGAGACCCGATATTTGGCTTAACATTAATTTCAAGCCATATAACATATAAATATGCAATTTGATATTTCTGATCAGATATAGCAGTTGTCAAATTCGGCAATTTTTCCCCAAATATGAATTGTTATGAATTTATTTTGCAAATTATGTAACGACTAAAAGAAGAGTCGTAGGGACATATGCTTCTTTATAGATTATTGCTTTTAATTTACGACGGAATTCCGTCAAGCAGGAAGTTGCGAAAATTACAAAATATTCCCAAAAATTATATCTGCTTTTCTATGCATTTGGTAAAGGAAATTCACAAACACGCTCAGCTATTCAAACGCAACAAGCGTTAATGGGTTTCCACTAGACAACACATAGAAACATAGGCATCAGAGATGCAAAGCCCCCAGCCTATGCAAAACATTCTTTATCACGAATATTTGTCGATTGAAAGAAGCAGGTCAAACTAAATATCTTTCTTACAACGTCTTTTATACAACGTCTTTCTCACAACGTCTTTCTCACAACGTCTTTCTCACAACGTCTTTCTCACAGCAGCGTCTTACTCACACCGTTTCCCCTACATAATCATCCACACAACGTTGTCCTCACAACGACACAATATACGCGTAATCTGTGTTACAAATATCTAAAAATATCTCAAATTCGTCTACGTTCAAACCCCCGTAATTTCGAATCCCCGCCAATTTTTGGTCGAGCAAACTGAATCCTCGACGTTGCACATCCGCAATTTATATTCATCCACTGTGTGAAGTTTCAGAACCATAGAACAAAGGCTTCATACCAAAATGCCGCGGACAAACTACTGCACCTCAAATGTTAACAGACGGACGGACGGACGGACAGGTGGACGGACAGACGGAATGAGGGATAGCAATAGCCTTTAGCCAAATTGGTTGGCTGGGGACTAAAAAACGGGTTTCTCATAAACACCTCGAACAAACAAACTTCCTGTGTCAACAGGCACTGAGTCAGAAAGCCATTAACGATATTTATTTCTGAGTAAAAACCAGTCAACCCAATATACTTGCTATAAATGGGAACTTTTTCTATCGGCAGAATTTTGTAACGGATCGGTCCCAAAGAGTAACTTTGAGAAAATGGATCATCACAAGTGGGTAACAAATATTTCGTTGTTTTACGTGTTTAAGTGCCTTTAAACATATTGGGTTTTGTTAAAACTATATAAAATTCAATATTTGTATATTGCTATGTCTCCCTATATCAAACAATCTTAGTTTTGATGGTATATTAGCTCGCTACATGCTTATAAGACAAATATGGCCTTATCGTGTAAAAACTATGAGCAGCGCTTTCCTTGAGTGTAAAAAGTTTGTGATATGACTACTGGATATATATTGTAAGGACAGGTTACGTTTTTGGCGATAAATAGCTGGTTAAAATGGATAAATATGTAATTTTTCCTAGAAATCGGTAGAATTGGGTAACGGGTAATGAGAAATTTGTATCAAATCCGCAGAAATTTGTCGCAAGGGTAAGCAGAAATTATTTGCCACAGTAGCACTATAACCACAGTGACTAGGGTGTAGTTTTCCAAGATGCGAATTCTTTATGGCTCAACGCTATTCACACAAATAGTATCATGTATTCGACCACGAAATAAGTGAAAGATGAAGCTAAAGGGTTTCATCGCAATTGTTTTTATTTCATAAGGGGTTCTCAAGAAACGAGAAGACAGCATAACGACAGCTGTGTGAAATATTATTTGGCCGTAATGTAATGCGCTCGGCACACGAATCACAGATATGTGAGACTTAATCCAAATGTATAAAATAAGTAAGAATTTAGCTTAATTAAGCTTTTTAAAGATATAACTCAAGGTATTCTGAATCTGTTATTGTCCAACGTGATACACAAATGCTCACAAAGCAAACTTTATTAACATGCTACACTTGTCTGCTAACATTACGTCATAACAATTAAGTCTTGGACTAAAACAGCGTTTTCTTGCCGTTGTCGCCAAAGTTTTAACATATTCTACCGATTAAGAAAATATCCGATGACCTTACTCGAGCTCTTTTTACGCGTATTCGCAATATTCAAATAAAATCCTTAATATACTCACTCTGTTTCTTCTTGCGTCGACAGGGTATATCACAATACTGGTTGTCGTCACTGTCGTAGTTAAGGCAACAGCACTTGACGACGCAACACGCGCAGCAACCCAGAATACCGAGAACGCCAGCTAAGAATAAAAGGATGACGTAGAGAGGGGGCGCTTCCATGGGTCTGTGTACAAAAAACAACAAAAAATATTTTATTAAGAATATATACATGTATAATCAAAATAATAGTATATGTATTGGACGAGTAAGGAGTGAGGCGAGTGGCTTGATGACCCAGCACGCGCAACAGCCCAGGACGCCGAGAACGCCAGCGAGGAATAAGATGATCACGTTTAGGGGAGGCGCTTCCATAGGCCTGTGTAAAAGAACAAATAAACATATGTACATAATTGAATAGCTATAAAAAAACGAGTTTGGAGAGAAGCAGGCGAGGAGACCTATGGCGCCAGCGAGGAATAGGAAAAAGACGTAGAGAGGGGGCGTTCCAGGTCTATAAAGAAAAGAATACAATGGTTTATATGATGTATTGGTTATAGTTGGGATAGACGCAAACTGAGCCAGCGTCTTAAGGCACGTTCATGATCATATGCAGCGGAGGCTATTTGGTTAGTCCTGGCTGGTGAAGGAGGAAGCACAGAAGACATACACGATGTCAGTCTCTAAGATTTCTAAGAATCACATACAGAAGACCCTGACACTAGAATGACATTAAGGTGACAGATTAAACTTAATAAAAATTCATTTATAAAAATCACAAATTTCTGTGCTATATTCATTGATTTCTGTCCATGACATCCCATCAATCTTAATGATTGATGCGTAGATTTATAAAATCTTTGCAAAAATATATCTTATAAGACAAAAATAAAGAGAGCGTGCAGTGATTAGCTTTTCTTTTGTTCCATTTTTAACGATTTAATGATGCAGTTAAAACATGATCAGCTATAAGCAATGGGTGTTAATATCAAAAACATTATTTTATTGTAAATCACACAAGTATGCGCGCTAAAAGAAAACATATGAACGAAGCGTTCCGTGCATAAATGTATTGACTTGATAAAATACATTTTTGCATCGAGATTTGAAATAAGGCAAACGTATCGCGATATGTCGTACTAAATAAATCGATTATTAATGTCTTAAGCAACATTATTGTGAAAAATCTAATAAAAATTCGCTATATGTTCGCTACATTTTATCTTATTTTGAGGCGTTTTTTCTCCGAATCCACCTAGTACCTTTATGCACGGTACCCTTCAAATGCATAATAGGTCACGAATGTCACGCGACCCGAAGTCTTCGCATCTCTCATGCGTAATTAGTCGCAAGAAATACTGAACCAGTAACCTTTTATTACGTTGCCTCGATATGTGGGTTTCGGGGTTTTAAATGGGGAAATTAAATTGTGTATTTGTGGCGTTTTGTTGTTAATGAAAGAATAATAAGGTGTTTGTTATTCTTTGTAATTAGAAAATAAACGAATGAGGACAATGCCCTGGAAACATTAACAAAAATAGAAATTAATTGCTGTATAACTTTAAAATCATGTGATGTATTTTAGTTGTAAGGTTGATTCTTCTTTCAAAAAAAAACATAAGTATTTACATGCTGTAGTTTAAGAAGTCGCAAATCCAGATATTTGTTTAGAATTGTGTAGACCATTAACATCGGGTCAAGTTACTAATAAATTTATATGGAAATGGACAGTGCGTTGATAATTTTATTGGCTTTTAAGTTCGGGGTCATCTTTTGTCACGAATGCTTATTCTTATGGGCGGAACGCTCGTAACGTGATGACGAAAGTTTGCACCCATTTATACGGCAGAAGTGTCGCAAATTTTATAGGGATTTTATTTTGCTATAATCTTTACAAGTCCCGTTTAATCCATTTGAGTGGATTAAATAAGTTCATTGGCTTTTCCTTAGTATATGACATTTTATGAGAAGGTGGGCTGACACAAATATTCAGTTTTTAGTCCTCCGCCGCCGCGTTAGCGCGAAGCGGAGGACTATAGTATTCAGTACTGTCCGTCCGTCACTACAACAAATAATTGAGCTATCAAAAAAATTTCAAGTTTTTTATACGTTCAATGGAATTATAAGACCAATGAACCATGTCCGTCTGTCCGTCTGTCCGTCTGTCCGTCTGTCTGTCTGTCGACACCTAGGTGCACTACTTTGTACGGAGGAGTGCTCGCTTATCCCTCGATGGATTTTGTTTTCCTTTGGCACATGGAACAAACACATATTGGAGCTGTGCTTAGGCATATTATTTTTGAAAAATCTCAAAAATTGTAATTTTGGCGATTTTTTGAAAA
>LQRL01156442.1:0-13184 GCA_001703475.1 Hydroides elegans
GGCTTCTTTTGAAGTTTACCAAAAATATAGGTTTTGGATTCACGGAGCAACGTTAACGATTATTTTATGATCGGATTTCACTGGGCGCCAATATACTTGTACAGTGGATTGAATTTAACCGTTGGAGGCCTTTGTTATTAAAACAACTGTGCTAAAATAAACACGAATTATACGCGTGTTTATAACGTAAACTTAATCAAAGTCGGGATCATCTCTTAATGCTGTTATATCTCTTTAATTGAATGAGTGACCTTATGTTTTTGAAACATTCTAATAATGAGGCGATGCAGTTTTTGTAAGTAGTTCAAGTGCATTTTGGTTGCACACGACTGATGTCGGAGTACATGTACATTTATTGAAAAAAAAAACTAAAATGGATATTTTGACCCAAGTACTCAAATAAATGTGCATTTGATGAAATATTTTCTGCATTTACAATATTATTATTGAAAGGTGTAAAGATGACGGATCTAGTTGACCCAAAATCGTGTTCCTTTTTTACAAGACAGTTCCAAAAATATAAATTCGGATTAAAATATAACCCATCATTTTATTTAGGAACGGCACAAGTAAGTGTTTTCATCGCGTATTTGGATAAATTAAATACAATATTTTAATGCCAATTAAAACTAATATTTCTCTATTTAGATAGAAATACGATATAGAGTAAACACTGTTCAATGCCATATAGTTATTACATGTATTAATTTTGGATAAATATGGATAATTATATAAATGTTACGGGTGTTTAAAATGTTATTAATAATGAGGGGGGTCTCTCAACAAAAACGTATTGTGAACTTATATAAGTGTGTAATTACACAACTATAAATGAGATATGAAGTGAATTAGGTTATTTCCATTCAATTGAATAACATTATTGCAATTATCTATTAAACTATATGATGAAATAAGTATTTGAATACTACCCACTTAATTGCACTATTTTCAATGAATGAGAATTAGGTTCCGCGATTATAAAGGGGAGAAATAATTCTCGGGCAACCACTCTAGCTGAGTACTTGTTATTTTAAAACTAATGATAAGACTTTCTATTGGAAACAATTAAAGTATGTTAGATAAGTTTAAGGGATGTTAATGGACTTAAATTATACATATTTCAATGTAATTGAAAAGCCCTTCTATTATGTGTACCGCATAGCACATCAAAACGCGTTTTATCGTTTTCAGTGCGCACGCTTCCAGAAGGGCTACATCGTCTACCGAGCCCTGTGGGCTGCCTGGTGGATAAGTACGTTGCTATGGTACACAAGCACTCAGACACCAAAATGGTTCGTCTACCTTACCAGCTGGTCTCACTTGATGATAACCATAAACGCCCTATTGCAGTTTATCTGTTCGCTGCATTTTGAGTATTTCAAAGTGAAAGTGGTGGCCTCCCCGAATGAGACGCCTGTACTTTATCGTATAAACTGGGTCGTCTATAATTACTCGTGCGATGCTGCTATTTTGGTGACGCTTATGTACTGGTTAACACTCTATGAAGGAGACGGTGAGTACAAATAGTGTATGACACGTGTAGGACACATATTACTTTAAAAAGCATTAGTAAAAAACCTTTCGGGCCTTCAACTACTCGTCTTTCAAGATGTGTGTGTACCGCTTAAAGATGAGATGAGATGTTAAACGGTGGCTCCTATCACTTAGTCCCGTGTAAGAATCTGCGGTCCCTCTTAAGACACTCTAGAATATTAAATGGCAATATCAAAGTGATTTGAAGCAAATAATATTAATAACACTTTTTTTCATTTATCTTAGACATAGGTCTAGACCCTGTTCAGAGTAAGAGTTAATTAAGTTTTTTTTTGAAAGCACAACTAAACACATAAAAATAATGTGGTCCTGGATGCTTGAACGTTTAACCGTGGCTATTACTGTATGAATGTGAATGAGAAATAAATGATGACAAGAGTGCAATATTCTCCATATTTCGTTCCAGTTATTTAAGTGTTCAAATATATGAAACTAAGTGTTTTGACGGTGTCCGCTCAAAAGTTTCCCGCCATAAAATTTCCAAAAGTGACAGTGTGTGCCAAAACGTTACCTGTCATAATTTTTCCAGGCCAATTGGATTTGCTGGTGAACACCTTTCACCTTTTGTAAGGAACATCAACTCGTGGAAGTGCTCTTCTTAAAGATGAAGTTTTCACAAAGTTGCTCAGTCATTTAAAACGTTCTTTTCTCGGTTACTTTTAGCTTATTTTTAAAAATGCTCATAAAACGTCTAGGCCTCTCTCAAGACGCATAAGAACTTTCAACGACAATATCAGAGTGATTTAAAGTCAACTTATCGCACTTTCGAAATATCATTTATCTTAGATATGGGACTAGGCCCTATTAAGATGACCACTTTAGTGTTAATGAAGTGTATATTATCTCTATGATAGTTTTGCTTGTGAAAAAATCTACATGCATGTATGTTTGCGTGGAAGATACGTGAATGAGAAATGAATGACATTTCATCTGTAAGGGCTTGTTCACACGGGAAGCGACACGCGTTTTAGGCACGGAAATGGGGCGGCAAGGTGTTCACATGGGAAGCGACAGCGGACGATTCTTTGACTTTTAACTGTTAATTTTCATAAAATGATCTCCACAAACGCGAGAGGCGGTGAGGAATCGCCTCTTGCGTTTTTGCACCGCCGATTGCGGCAAGAAATAACAACTCAACTTGTCTATATAAATCATTTGTTTAAATGGCCGCGTTTCGTCGCTTCCCGTGTGAACAAGCCCTAACACGAGATTTGAGCACGGGTGTTCGGTCAGATAATCCCCGGACATGAAATCATTTAATTTGGCAACATATGATATCATTTCCCCAGTGCAAATTGCCGAATAAGATATTGATTTCTCAATATATGCATTTGATTTAACACTAGAATTCAAAAGTATCATCTCAGACACATTGTTTTTCTAAATATTTTTTTTTGCTCGATGTCCTAGATTCTATCTTGCCAAAATAGGTGATATTATGACCAAGGACTTAAGGTTCGGGTCATTTTTACCGGAATTCTTGAGTGAGACACTGATCGGAATTCCGTTTACCATCTCACGTATAGCATCATATCATAACGTCTATGCTGGTATTCGGTCAACAGCATTACCCATATAGAAACCCCGGAATAATGTAAATAAAATAGGAAACAAGGACTCAATTAGATTGACAGTAAACTACTTATTCATATCAACTTTTAAAATTTAGGCCATAAACTTAATTTCCGTATGACTAGTACATACATAAATATTTACTACATATCAAGTGTGACTTAATTTTTCTCCCTTTTTAAAAATAAAAATGGTGAATTTCGTCGGGGAAATTTATTCTGGGGACATTTTGACCAGCATAAGCTATATACATGTATATACGATTAATCACTTTTAAGGTATAAAGTCATGTTATGTTCATAATGTTTTAGACTCTATGTACAAAATATCCTGTCCTTTTATGGGCGCTCACTCATATCACAATAGATGAAAAAACATGAAATGTTATTATTGGAATTATTTCGAGATGTTGTTTTGGTTGTAATTTAATCACTTTTAAGTAATTAAAGCCAACAATCACATTTTTTTCACAAGATTTTTTTTTCATAATTATTATTTATATAACATTTATAAATGAAGGGCTTAGTGCACAAACCTGTTAGGTTTAAAAAAAAAAACAGATTGTTGAGATAACAACACAGTCTTCATTTTTTATATATGAACTAACATCTGTATGACTATTAAGGGCATACAATGAACACTTATTGAAAAATTATATGATTGAAAACCCTCAAAATTTTGATTTGGACCATGAAACTCATTGTTTTACGTGCACTAACTAGTCTATTGCAATAAATTTGTAGTTTCAATGCAATTTGGCATACTCACACACAGTTAATATGTTGCGTGCGCAAATCTGTCTTTTGCAATAGACATGTGAAAAACACCTATATTTTCTTTATATAAGAAATGTATTAACTGACTTTTGCATAAAACTGTCTTTTGCAATAAACGTGTTTTTCGAATAAACATGCTTTGCCTAGAAAATAGGCAACGTTCAAAGCCGTTTTTCTCAAAACGACGATTTCACACTAAACAGGTTTGTGCACCAAGCCCTTCAAATGATTACGGGAGTGCTTATTTTTCCTTATGTCATTGTAGTAAGCAGTTATGGGATATGATTACGTTCATACCCGACGATAATGTTGATCTATATAAACAAGCCGCGACATTTACGGTTTCATCAGGGGTGGATTTAGATTGCCCCCACTATATTTGGCTCTCATGTATTATATAAAAATAATAACAAGACGTCCATGTACGTTGAGCGGGCGCTCTACTGTTGGTCCATATGATAGTTTTCCGGACTACATTATTTTGCGCGGACGTAGAAAATACGTTGCATTGACGTCGTGTCCGAGTCGGACGAAATAATTACGTTCTTCGAACGTCGGGACGTAAAAGTTCTCTTTTAGCCATCGCCGACCACCATATTTTAAACAGCCGGATCATATACCTTTCTTTCATATAACATATTCACATTATCTTTATTGTTACATATATCATTTCTTTTTCCACAGCCATCGACTTCGCCAACGCCAACCACCACCTCATAAACAGCGTCTACGTCTTCACCGACGTCTGGATCACGGGCGTCCCATTCAGGATCCTGCATTTCTGGCACACGGAAATCTACGGCATCGCCTACCTCATCTTCTCCCTTATACACTGGGGTGCGGGCGGTGACCCCATATATCCCGTGTTAGACTATAGCAATGATCCTACGACTGCCGCTATATGCATTGTGGGGTTAGCATTCGTGGGCGTGCCGCTGTTTCATATGATTATGTTTGGGTGTTATTGGGTGAGGGTGCTGATTTATGGGGTATGCTGTGGGGGTGTTGCTGGGGGAGAAGGGGGTGTTATGGGGAGTGCGAAGATTTCGGCGGATTCCACGGAGGAAGGGGTGGATGGGGTCAGTGGACATCAGAATGAAGCGTATCGGTTAGAGGAAGGGCATATGTGATCCATGATGTAATAGGATTTATAGGTATTCAGATATATTTTACAGAAATCTATAGGAATTATATGTATTTTGTAGCGCATATATTTGTTATACGGATTTTCAACTATGCAAGTACTTTCATACTGAGATGTAGACGATTGTTGGGGTATATCTAGAAATAACCGTTATCCAGGTGATTAATTTAGTCTTTTTATTCTTAATTGGGAATGTTTTGATATTCTTGTACAATTTTCTCGGGGTGGTATTTTTCAAACAATCTGTGACTTATTTTGCACCGATTCGAAGGCCTCTGTGGGTACAGCCATCCGGATACCGTTTCAATTTTTGAAGGACTACATTAGCAGGTTCAACATATTTGAGTTGACTTTGTATTTTTTTTAAAAGTTATTTTAACTATATTTGTTCAACGATATTTCTTGATTCAAACCACACTGTGTTAGTTTTGAATATGAACTTGTGATTCTTTGATTGTAACCCATTTTACTAAGGATGCTTTCCATGTTTGTTTGAGAAAAGAGGAGTAGAACATGTTATTGTCGCTTGTTTGTTTTCATATCTGGTCTGTTATAAAGGGCCACCTCACGAATAATGTTCTTGCAATTTTATATTTTAGCTTGAAATTTGTTGTCACATTTAAGATATCCACTTTATTTAATTGAGCCCAGGTGTAATTTTGCCGGACGATTTTTTTAGACGTCGCTTCGCCATTAAATATCTAACCACTAAAGGACGTTCAGTGAAAGCCGTCCGTTGAGACCTTAAATGCAACGTCCTAAAGTGGTCCGCACGTGCATATTTAAGGGACGTCATTTTCGGACGTTATTTAAATTCATCGAACATTTTTATTGAAAATCTTTTAAAAATATTTGATATTAATATCATTATGCATTATGTGTATCAGTGGCATGAAGCACACTCCCAGAAAGGATTATCCGTGAGTTGAGTCATGAACTGAACTCGGGGATTAATCGGCTTATTTCGATTACATTATTGAATGGAAATCCATAAAAAGCCTTATAATTAACATTTCGACATAAAAAACTAATCCGAAAAATTAATCTTTCTCTAGCGAAGTTAAAGTTTCGCTGAAAATTAAAGGTTCGCTGCGACATATACATGTCATTAAAATGTATTTTATTTTATTTTTATTTGTTTTTGTAAATGAGAGAGTGATTTAATATTATTTTTAAACGCGACACTTAGTCTTATTTGGTTGTTATGGTTGCTGTGTCAAAAACTAAACGCCAGATGCTAAATATGTTTGAATCAGGATGATAACAATAAACCATTAGCATCTATTATTATGGTCATTTATATTAGAATTCCATATTAGGCCTTCATTCAGTTAAAGCAAATCAGTTCCATCGATGCACTTAGTAATTATATATATATGAACATTGCTTTTTAACCCTTGGATACATACAAATATAGAGATAATAAGATATGTCAACTTCAAGGGAATTAACGCCTGTAACTAAAATATCATTTTACGCATGGTTACCCTAATAAGGTGTGATTTTAGCATGGTTAAGACTAATACAGGTGCAAACAGTTGGGCCTATGTAATACATTGGATGAATAAGGAGAGTTGAAAATTAGCTTTGTGAGAAGTTGTACTAGCTGCTCTTTCGAATAGTGAAGTCGTTCTTGGATTTAATAACTAAATTAGCAAACAGGATTCTATCATAATTTAGATGAGTTAGATATATTTAGACGAATATATTTGTCGATTGCAATTTCGATGGATAGCCATAGAAAAATTAATTTATAAACAATTTCTAAAAAGTATTTTGGACTCGTACATTATTCTTTATTTGAACTTGGAAATGTATCGCATTGTAGTTTATATTCACAAATCAAGCACCTAACTTAAAGTCGCCTTTATCGGACAAAAGTATAAGGCCCTGGCCAGACTTTCGGCGACGAGGAGCGACGGCGATTCTTGTCCTTATATGTTCTTTATGGGACTTAGTCATTTTTTCAAAATCGCTCAATATCGCGCAGTCCTAAGTGGCCACAGTTAAGGCGATTTGCTGCGATTTATAGCGATAGAAAAAAAACATTAGTATCCTATTTGACACCCTCATTCCCAAATGAGTTTTGAGTTGAAATAGGTTGTCGCAGCCTGTTTCAAAAACGGAAGGGGCGTCGCTGCTTTCGTTTTGTTATTGCGCCTTGTGATTCCATTCCAATCAAATAGTTTTATCAATGTTAATAGACTATAGAGTCCACACCCTTTATTGAATTCTTTATTTAATCTGAAGTTGATTGATACAATGTGTGATAAATTATCCCAAATAAAAACAACATTATAGACTCTTGACAAGCATGTGTTGCATTTTTATTTTGGATTTCCATGTAGATTCTACATTTCGTCGTCATTATTGCATAGAATTCTATCAACTTGTGATATTAATTTTTGGGTAAAAAATAAAATGAAACCATCAAACTCAGCCATGATGATACCGAAATAATGATAAATATGATAAAGCATGAGGTGTTGTGCAAGCAAAAGATTGATGAACACTATGGTCGAGTTTTCTAGCTGCATTCAACGGATGAATATAAAATCGTTTTTTCTTGTTTTCTACTTATAATATATTCAATTGTTGCTTCGATATATTTTTTTTGCACCGCTTTAAAATAAGAAATGAAAGCTTTACCTTACCGTTAACATTTTGTAATAACCAGAAATATATATTATCTTCAAATCAAGTTATTTTTGCATGTTCAAATATGTATGTCTCGATACCTAAAAATGTACCTCGGTCATGATAAACAAACAAAATAAACATCATAGTCTATGCTTGACTGCATGAATATACTGCCTAGATATTTCAAGTTTTAAAAAACTCCTGTCGGCTAACACAATTACCCATCAATTTTACATATTAAAAGAAACGTCGCTCAAAAATCGCTAGTCGTCGCTCAAAGTGTGGCCACTCGAATCGCTCCATTTCGCAGCGATATCGCTTGTCGCAAAAAGTCTGGCCAGGCCCTAACATGATTACGAATAAATATTTGGACTTTATAAAATAGATAAATTATATGAATATTGCAAGATTATTTCAACTAAGCGACCTTTAAATTTCTCTGAGGTACTACACAACATACCTGTTCACGATGATTATATTAGAAGAATTCCATGGAAACGTTTCATCAAGCCATCTTGTCGATAAAACCTTTTTTAGAACACATGCACAAGCAATGGGAGTATGCTTGTTTGCAATCACATCCAATATTCTGGGAATACTTCTATCTGGATTTATATGCGGGATAATCATCATCAAACGTCTTTGGAATGATCCTCTGTTTGTGTTCCTTTTGTGTTATTTTGTATCTGAGGTGGTACATTCCTTTGCCTATATGTTCTCAATTATAACGTCTTGCTATTTGACAATCTCTTTCAATGACTCAATCTGCAAAGCGATTGAGATACTATTGTTGCTAAGCGGAATGACAGCAGGAATATGGCTTTGTCTGAATGGTCTTACCAGAATGATATACTTTGTCTACCCGTTTAAATTTGTGACTATATGTACGATGAGAAACTGTATCATAGCTATATGTGTATCGGTTCTCTCAATGCTTGCATTTACGATATTAATGGGAGGTTTCACATACCGTAGACCCACATTCACGAACGACTGTCGCAATGCTGAGAGAAAAGAAGGCTATAGAATAATCATGTTAATTATTTTATTGACTACAATTGTTATTCAATTGTATTGTCCTTATCGAATATGGCGTCTAATGAGGGCCCACGTTGCTGCCCAAAGAACCTTGTGTATTCCACAGAACATTACTCGTTTGATGAGTTTGCAAAAACAAAAAACATTTCGAATGCTGTTGTTAATATCCGGTGGCTTGTGGGTCTTTTACTTTCCTATCATAACTGTAGATGTGTCTATACAAAGATACATACACTTGAATTGTGAAAAAAGGATTTCAATAAACAATTTAGACTCAAATATTCTGTATGGTATTTGGCCGTTGATTCATACAATTTTTAAGGTAACCCAGCATACATTGAGATCCGTTATATCGTCTTTGTGCTTTGTGGTGAGCTGTCCACAAATTAAACGAACATTCCGAGTTTGGAAAAGACACATTTTCAAAAAGAATGGAGTTGCTCCTAAAAATTATGAAGAAACGCAGTTTTAAATACTTTAGATTTAGACAAGACAGTTTGGTAAACTGGTATTCAACTCGTACATTTGTATATTTTTGTAAAGATGATGTATTACACTGAATGTACTGTATATAAACTGTAAATTGAAAATTGAACATCAATCGTCAATCTTCATCAAGTTTTGGTATTGTTATAGGTTTTACTATATTCACTTTGAAATTTTACTAATGAAGCTGTATAAACGCAACCCATTGCATCGGCTATGTACATGGACTAACATATTTTGGTAATTCAGTAATCAATGTATTTTTGTTTTCTCGAAACTATATTACCTATGTTTGTTCATTGATTTATAAATGCAACATTTGATTAAAATGTTTCGCACGTTGAATAGTAAATTCAATGGTAGGTCAGGTCGATGCATAATGAACTACGCTACGAAAACACTAGACTCTACACGTAAAAATCGATACTGTAATTTCCGTAAAACGCAAGACGTATGTATAAGAAAACGTAGAACACTATCGTAACTCTTGCCATAGCAACAATCTTAATTACGAGTGCATTCAATTTGCCATTACACGTTGATGATATACACGTTAATGTATATCTAAGTATTATAAA
This sequence comes from Hydroides elegans, assembly GCA_001703475.1. Lineage (NCBI taxonomy): Eukaryota > Metazoa > Annelida > Polychaeta > Sabellida > Serpulidae > Hydroides > Hydroides elegans. Next base: position 9,789 of record LQRL01156442.1, read on the forward strand.
GACTATAGATAGGGGTCCCTCTAACTACGTTTTGATGGTATATATCACTGTTTAAGTTAAAATGTGTTTCTCGTGTGTTTTTTCTCTGTTTTTATTTATATAAATAAATTTATTTTTCATTTTTTATTTTGTTTCAGTTTAATTAGTAAGTAATTTGATGGGCACTCAACGATTTACCTTTTTGGCATGCATCAAAATGTCTATTCGGAAGTTGCAAGCAAGAAACCCAGAAAATCTATTGCAAGCAAATATATAATCTCCTACAAGAATAAAGATTTCAATAAATCAAATGTTTGTAATGTTATTCCCTCACAGATTCGTTTACCGAGACTAAATTTAGAAAAATATACATTGCTTGATATATTTATAAACACAATCCTAGAGTAAAATAATCGTTTCGTAAAAAAATCTTTGTACTGTTCTGAAAAAGTTGTTAGCAAGGAAGAGCTGCTACAAGAATAAACATTTTCCCGAATAAATCGTTGAGTGCACTCGCAATTTACTACGTGCCATGGCGGCAAAATAGAATTGGCATTTGTATCCGATATGCTTAAACAGGACAAGGTCGGCTACGACTGTGTCTGGTCGCGTCATGTCGTTGTCGCAGCAAAGAGGAGATGTGAAATACTCATAGGGATAATTAGCATATGCAAATTGATATTTGATCGGTGTTAATCAGGTAAATGCATGTCAGGAAGACTTACGACTGAGGATATTACGTGATTTTTACGGTTCCATGTCATTTGTCCGAAGGTTCATCTGTCCGAAGGTTCACCTGTCCGAAGGTTCATCGGTCCGAAGGTTCATCTGTCCGAAGGTTCATCTGTCCGAAGGTTCATCTGTCCGAAGGTTCATCTGTCCGAAGGTTCACTTGTCCGATTTATTAGATAAAAACAAAGAATGTCTTGTAATACCCCTTCAGTCTGTCGCCCATAACTTACTCCCCTTCCCATATCCTTCTGGAGCTGAGACGCATAATATCTAACAGTAAACAAATACTAACATAAATAATGATTTACAATCTATACGAATAACATGTTATTTCATGTCTAGGCTTTAATGCTTTGGTTTGTAGTTGCAATGGCAACTTAAAAAAATAAATATATTGCAAATATATGAATTACATGAAATCAGTTTCAAATTACAACAAAACAAATCAACTAAAAACACACCATTAGGACTCTACAAACCAAACAAATGTCTAATTTTTAAGACATTTTTGCTTATCATAACTTTGAATAGAGTTAATTTATACAGTAATGCCCATGGAATTATTCTGTGAAATAACTATTCCACAAGGTGTTCCTAAAAAAACCTTTTCAAAATTGATCGATTTACAAATTTTCACAAATTGACTTCTAGTTGCAAGAATCTTGGTACAACGTTTTCCATATTTCATTTACAAATTAATGTGATTTAGTCGGAGATATATAACTAAGCACGCGGCATTAAAATTGATTTGATAACAAGAATTTTGATTTGCATTTTATTAAGGTACGTACATGTACGCGCTTCCCCTTTAGATTCTAGCCATCTTTTTGTAAAAAAAAAAAGAATTTTCTAAGTTGATTATTTATCGCAAATTTCAGTCTTTCAGGTGGTTTGATTATATCAACCCTTTAAAATTTTCATTTTTATTTTATCTCATGAAATTTAATTTTGGCTCGCAGAATCAACATGTTACACGACAATACTCTGTTTTGTGCGAATAAAGCTTGATCATGGCCATTTACTAATTTTGGTAAAGTTATAGAAGGGCATGGAACATTGAAGAGAATATTTTCTAGCTGGCATCGATTTTCTGACTTCCCTTACCGGCAAACATGGTTTTTATGTTTATATATAGAAGAAACCTCTGAAATCCGAGTTTAAAAACAAACATTACTCCAATTATTTAGAATCACATAATACACAAATTATCAATTTGAATTACAGGAAAATGTTTTACATATTGATTTAATATTAGAATTCATATTACAATAGATCCTCTTCCTGCTTTTAAAACATACGAACATTTTCAAATTGGAATAATCCTTTTACGTTTTGAGCTATCGTTTTCACAAGCAAGATAAAAAAGTAACCTGACCTAACGCAGGAGTACTCAGCGATTTATTCTGTGAAATATCTATTCTTTTCAAATATCTTTCTTGCTGGCATTTTCACAGAACAGAATAGATAAAATATTTGGTTTCAAATATTTCGTATTTTCCTGGGATTTCATAAGAATAAAACCAATGTTATTAATATGCCTCTAATAGCCTATAAGGTTGCTGGTTTACAGTAAAATGGGATCAAAGCATAGCATTATTACGATAATAGACTTGTTTTATATAAGATTCACATAAAACAGCCCAAAAAGATACTTTTAAAAACTATGCGCAAAATCAACACTTCTGTATATCGATATTTTATTCTGCTGGCAAATAGGTTCAAAGTTGCTGGCACGATATTTTCCGTGTTCCTTGCTGGCAAATTAAGAAAAAAAAACATTCAATAAATACAAATAATTATCAGGTTTAAAGTAGTTTAGGATTCATTTGAGACCAAATGCAGTAAAATAAGACACTATTTCAAAAATGTCCCGCTGGGTACTCCTGCTAACGTGCGGCATGACGTCTTAATTTAATAAAATAATTGTCAAAAAATATAAATTTTGATTATTTCATTTATGGAATTATTTGAAACCTTCGGGCAAGTAAACCTTCGGACAGATGAACCTTCGGACAGATGAACCTTCGGACAAATGAACCTTTGGACAAATGAACAGTCACCATTTTTACTCAGACCACCTGTGTGGCTCTATATTAAACTTGATAATTATTCTATGGCAACGGTCAACTCGGTGTTTTCAATAAGCGCCCAAGTAAAATCCCATGACCTTGCCTTTTGAGTGCAACCACCAAGACTGATAGAGAAATATACATGAAACGCTTTTAGTCAAGATAACTGCTTTAAGTAAACGTTTTTCAGTTCAAATGTTTCAGTCAGGAGAAACGAGGAAATAGTGGAGAGCGGAGGTCGATCAAGAAAATGTTTAACGAAAAAGAACTTTAGGGCCTGGCCACATTAGAGGTTTTTTTTCTTGTTTTTTTCCTTTCAAACCTACCTAAAACGTTTCCTAACTACTCGTTGTTTTTCATTTCTGATAATAAATACATATACATTGGAAGACATGTTTGTATCCACTCGGCAAATAACCTCATAAGAACGTCCTCATCATGTAGTTTTTCATCACGACGTCCGTGACGCAAATAGGAAGTCGCTACGATGTAAAACATGAGACGTCTTATCATCGCTTTAAATTACGTCTTAACGACGTATTTCAATGACGTGACGTTTTGACTCGTCCGCATAACGTCGTTAATTAAACGTTTTCATAACGTCCTATTAATCTCG
>LQRL01156443.1:5323-20212 GCA_001703475.1 Hydroides elegans
ATGTGACTGGTTTCTCTCGCTGTGTCGAGTGCGCTTGGGTGACATAGGCTATAAGAAAAGTAATAAAATTGATCATTTAACTACATAATCAAACTCGTGTTGATTGAATTCATATAAGCACGATCTCTATACAGGCACCCTATGTTAACTAGAAAATCTTTCCTGAAACGGTACCGTACGCTCTACAACTTAATATAACTAAATTTCCCATATTTCATTCACTGTTGTATTATAACTTATGGTGATCCGTGCTTAACTGCCTATATAAGCACGATTGCGTATCTGAGCAATAATATGCAATGTTACCGATGATAATACGGACCATATCTGAGTTTGACCTTATTTTTGAAAAGAGAACATTGCTTTTAATTTATCCATGAATATGAAAAATACTTTTGTATGCATGCTTACTTACATAAGCACATTAAATGAACAAAATTGCCAATAACAAATACTGACCACATCTGAATCTGATTCCATCTCTGATTCTGAGGTCGTCTGTCCGCTGTCGCGTAGAGTTCGTTTGGTGCTTTTTCCCGCCAAAACCGTACATGTATTATGCTTATGTAGGCATGATTGCTTATATAAGCACATCATTTAGAATAATTTCATATTGCTTATACTAACCACATCTGAGTCTGACTCCATCTCTGATTCAGAGGTCGTCTGTCCGCTGTCGCGTCGCGTTCGTTTGGTGCTTTTTCCTGACAAAACTTTGCGCTTCTCCTGGTGAGCAGCTACAATTCTATATCGAAAAGAAAAACCTTTTTAGATGCATGCGTTTCATCTTCGCTTAAAATGATGTAATATTGTAAATAATGAACTTGCATTATACGGTAGATTTCGTTTATTGGTTTTAAATTCCTTATCACACCAGCACTGCGTGGTCACAGGCTAAATGAAGGTTTATCTTCATCCCCCTTCGTTTATTTACTGGATTTCCTTAATATTTACCTTGTTTTCTCTTATTTTATTTTACTCAGTTACCGAGTTGTTGCACCTAACCTTAGACCAGATGAAGCCCGGATAGAAATAAAGAAGTATGGAGCAATATTTTACCGTTAACTTCCTAATAATTAATCATAACACAACCTTAAACATATAGCCATACTCACTTTGTGAGTTGCTGCACTAAGTTGGGTTTGATGACATTAAGTGATTCATCGGGGGCTGCACTTCCGGGTCCTTGAAGCATGCACTTCATCATATGATATTGCTCGTGGATCGCCGATAGTTGCTGTGAGAAACATAGCAAAACATATATTTATATGAAACCGTGAACATTCAAACTAGATCTAAATCATTCGCCAATACTAAATAATTACATTTTTAATTCAAATGTTTGCATGCTAACATGAAAACGTAAGTACTCGACGAAACATTGATTACAAGCTCAACAAAATTGCAACAGTTTTGAGTACAACCATAAATATACATGTACAGCAGACACTTCTTGACGATATCTCTAGACGAAATCTATAATTATGCCAGTCGAAAATTGCATGATCAGGGCTCGACAAATGCGAAAATTAACAGTCGCCATTTTGGCGACCGATGTGATTTCACAGTCGCCAAACCAGATTTCACAGTCGCCAGATTTTTTAGCCCCCAACCGGGGCCTAGGGGCCCGGAGGGGGCTATTAAAACGGGTTGATTTTTTAGACCCAAAACGTGACCAAAAAAAGTTTCGTCAAGGCCTAGCACTAAAGCGGTGGCATGTAGCTATAAACATCAGTGGGAAGGAATGTGTGAAAAGTTATAAGGTAGATGCCCGACCTATTCAATTTTTGATTCAATTAATGATAAGTCTGGAAATCTGAATTTAAAGTTTAAAATTTTAAACTTTTTGAGGAAGTATGACGCAAACAATCAAGGTGTAACAATTATGTTTCGCAACAGTGCCTAGGAACATTTTGCTTGTGACGCAATTATTCCATTGTTGAAGTTGCATAACAATGGAATTATTGCGTCACAATACGGTTGTGAAAATCATATCTTTTGTGTTAATTCGAAACGGTTAATATTTTTTTCATCAATAAATAGACGGGAATATATACAGTGTACCATTCAATTATTCTGTATCTTGCATTAACTTTGTTTGTGATTAATATAAAGATTTAGATTTAGAAAGACATATGCATTAAAAGAATGTCATAAATAAAAATCAGAGATTTTTATAGCCAAAAAGAATAATAAAAAGAATCAATGAAAAATTAACCAATTTAAAATGAGAAACAAAAGGAAGGAAGTTAAGAAATATAGAGATATGAACATGGAAATCGAAAAAGGGATAGGGAACAGAACGGAAAATGAGGGTGGGAGGTTGGGGGCTTTGCCGTCTACGACTGCTTGTTTGTCATAAAACATTTAAAAAAAAAAAACATTTAAAAAACGAGTTTTCACCTTTATTGGTGTGACATTATGTCCCTAAGCATTTGTCGAAGCTAATTTCTTTTTCCCTGTGATATTTTTCATAATCTTTCAAATCTAAATTATTAACCTCTCGATTATACACGAAAAATGAATGAAAAGTTACCAGTGACCACTTGGGTGCACCACTAGTATGCACCTCGGAAGTGTAGCTATGGTTTAGGTTATATAAAATGCAAGATACATGTTTTTTTTATAATGCAAAATTGACAATTAAGTCCGATATCATATCTAAAAATGACAGAAAGAGAAATGCCATGCATGGGTCAAACAAGATGTTTCTCCCGTCCTATAACCTTTTGATCACCATTCATAAAAAAAACAGTATTACAAAAAAATAATAAAGGAAAATTTCACAGTCGCCAATTTGGCGACCGACTTTTTTTCGCAGTCGCCAAACCCAAATTCACAGTCGCCATTGGCGACCATTCGGTCGCCAATGTCGAGCCCTGTGCATGTGGCTATGCGTGGCGAACTACGTAATGTATAATTAACTCCATAGGGCTTAGACAATACTCAATTCTTTATTGATGGCATCCACAAAATAAACAAAAAAAATAAACTAAATTAGATCAAACTTACATCGATATTCTCGGGCTGTAGAATCTCGGACACGATACTCGGTTCTTGGATCTCAAAATGGGATTCGCCTGGCTGAATGTTTTGGGTGCTCTTCAGTTCATTTCTTCCAGGCCAAAGCTAGAAAACAAAAGATGATGAAATTTCCCTTAGTCGAAAAGTCTTTCATAATCCTTCAGCTGTATAATTAATATCAAAGATATCACGTAAAAGCTATCAAAACCTTAACAATATTATATCAATAAACCCTAATATATCTACAACTGTAGGAAATTTACTCGATTATACCTACCAACGTTAGGCAAACATACATTCTGTACGTAAAAGAAAGGAATGTGTCCCCAATATTGACTGCTCATGCATTCTAATCACATTTGTACATGTATATATCTTTTATACACAAGAAGGGGTAAATAACTTAAGAAATACCTACATGTGTACTCATAGCCGTAAAAGTAAATGCATTGTCCACAATCAACGACTGAAGAACGTATTCAACGTCGAGATGCTTTTGATCACGTGCCTCGTGTAATAAAAGCATTAGGTGCTGCCATTGGCCCAAGGTCACACGTATCTAAAATGAAAAAAAAATGTGGTTTGTTATTTGTTTTATTATCAATAATAACATAACGAACGCTACAAAACGCTACGATAATTATGATCAATAGCTTTACGAGTCATAAATTAATCTATCATTATGATTAATTGTATAATTTGTTAAAATCACATACTCATCTAGTGCCTTTTATGTTGTAAAAAATTACTATCAAAAGTGCGATTGAAAATGCGTTGCATACCACTAGCTCTCTTTAAAATGCAATAAATAGTGTTCAGGTTTACGTTATATACCAGAACTTTAAAATAATTTTATCCGATTCCTAAACACATACCTTCACTTCTGGACTGCAGATTTGCTTATGATACAAGGCGTATAAAATGTAAAGCGCGCAGACTCTTGTTTGGAATTCGTATGTAGTCAGTGTATACTTCATGGCATAATACATGCATTCCTCTGTGAACTACAAACAAATGTTTCTTCTTCTTTTTTTTACATTTCTCGCCATGAATTTATTCATGAGGGTTGCATATTCAACATAACATCTGTGCAAATAAACTGGAATTTCGATTGAAAATATGAAATCGAGATTTGATATATTTCATCTTGAAATCAAACGACATCAATATCTAAGTATACTTTATTCGAACATTGACAGCATGGCACTATAGTATCTGCATACAAAAACTACGTCGATTTTTGATTAAGTCCTCAACTAGTAAATTGGTAATTATTCATTAGAGTTGTGACATTTTTTTTTCTTATGAAACATTGAAATTGACAGTTCAAGTGTCGTATCCTGAACATTTGAATATATGTATTTACAATCTTACAACCATTTTCTATCTTTAAAATAAACATCATAGTACGTGTCATCCCTACCTCTCTGCACTCTCGATCTGTTTGCCGAAGACAAAATATTTCACTCATATTCATGTCTTTCCAGATTGTAGCAAACACTTCATAACGCACAGATTTTTCGGCTGCATATCTATTATGAAAAAATATATATATAATTTAATCAAGCATCAGAAGTTATACATATGTTCAGATTTTAGATTTATGTATAATATTGAACTATTTATAACAAAATATTATGAAAAAAAAATGAAATATCCATCAAGACAAGCAATACAGCGAACAACGAAATAACTATAACCCTTCAATACAACGATAACGATAACTTCTTAAATTGACGAGGTTTTAAATTACCTATGCTCGTACTTCGTTATTAAAAATAAAATGTTACCTGCTCATCAGCTTCTCGTAGTCACTCTTGACTCCTCCCGCTGCCGGGGACAACATTACTTTCTGCATTCCGACCATACTGAACTGGAAAATACATGGGTTTAAAACAAAGAACTTACGAAGAATTCGGGAAACATGAGCCAGCCCTTAGTAATCGCAATATCTTGTTATTGGATTTTCGTTTTTCTTCGATTTCAAAGATCTTATTTTATGATATGGAGTCTTCAAGGAACTATTAGACTATGACAATATACAGGAATTGGACCTCTCCGCCTCGTCGATCGAGGACATCTGGGATGAATATAGTAGGGATTGGAAACTATTCGAGCCCACTCGCAAATTGAACGACGAGAAAATCCCCGGCTCAAAGAGATTGGGAAAATAATGTTTTGTGTATAGTAAATGTATTCGAAACGATTGACATATTTCGGAGTGAGTTCGTGGCGGAGTTGGTTAAGGTGCCCGGCCAGTAATCAGGAGGTCCCTGCTTCAAGCACCGCTGGGGGCACTATTGATTGACTGATTGAGTCGTAACGACGTAACGAACTCATCGCCTGTGTGTATACGAGTACACCTGTGACCCTAATTTGAAAAACTTTTTAGTAAAATTTTAATTCACTCTTTTGTTAAGTTTCCAATTTGACCTTTTTGGAGACGAAAGCTATACCGAATTGTAATATATCATGTTAATGGTTGTTATATTCAATGCTTTTGCATAGAAATATTCACTTTTAAGAAGACGTTTCAACTTAGGCACATTGTGCCTAATTTGAAACACTTTTATTTTTTGTGCCTTATTTGGAACATTTCACAAACAAATTTCCTATTTTGTTTACATCTACCTAAAGTTATGTTGTTCCTCTCTTTGATTATGTATTTAATATGCTTACATGATTATTTAACAGCATTTAACATAAATTTGAAATTTCTTTAGTTTTAATGTGCAGCTAAGCAAACGCAAAATAATCAAAGCATACGTCAAAAACTTGTTTCTTTCATTAAAACGGAATATGCATGAACAAGTCATGAATTCTTGATTTATATTCATGAATTGTATTTTTTTACAATATGTGTTTGATGTTTTTAGATTACTTTGGCCTAATTTTGATGATCTGGAGCGACTTTATTAAAAAGTGTTTCAATTTAGGACCTGTTTCAAATTAGGCACATATGTGTAATGTCCTTCGCACGGGACGTGTCTTATCGAAAAGAGCAATGAATGGAAATCGGACAGTAGAAGACTCAGACTCTTGACCTTCTTCGGTCCCGACCCGATAATGCCCCTTATGTGTTTCTGGCTTGCATATAAACAGAAACATTTATTTTTCGGCCCCAATTCCACTCCCCATATCTCGTATTCCTCCCAGAGGAAACTCACAATAAAATCCTAAAATATCGCTCAGTTCGCAAAGGCCGGAATAAGGTTTCTATACTTTTTCCAATAATTATTTATCAGGCATGGTCCAGTATTTTGTTTCTTGTTATCATTCAATATCATTACTTTTGTTTCGGAATGTAAATTATTAAAAATACGCACTTTTAATAAAATCCAAGCAGAGTGGGAACCAGGTTGATAAAAATTGAAGGACGATAAATAATACTGGTTTATTTTTTGTGGGAAATAAACGATAAACGATAAACGATAAACGATACTTTATTTCGCCATTTGACATATATGCAGTTTACAAAAAAGTGTATATAATATGTATATTGATTGTCTTTAACACAATACAAAAATCAATATTTTCTAGTGGTAAATCACAGTTCCATCAAATATATGTATACATGATCACAGTTTGTTTTACTATATTTATTCATCAGACAACTCAGAATAAAAATGAATATGTGGGTATACATAGATGAACTGTTCTGTTATCATGAAAATATCATGTTAAGCATTTAAAGTTGAATTCACAATAGAGAGTTTGTGGTAAGATAAAAATGTTTGTATTGAAAGTTTGGATTTACCAAATACAACCAATCACATTGCATGTTTCTGGTTTTTTTGCGTAATTTTTACGTCATTCTAGCGGATCTCCCAAATTTGCCAAAAATCTCTTTTGTTTCATCTACATCTACCCAGTTAATAAGCAAAACAATGAGGCATCGCGCCGAGGGAAGTTGAGCGATGTGGAAGTCAATATTAGATATATGAGATAGAAGAACATGCCTCGGTTTTTCATGTTAATTTCATGGTATAATATGAAATCACATGAGAATTTCAAATAGCCAACTTTTATATTATACCCAACATAAATGACTTTTTTTCTGTTTTATTTTTTTTTTCCATTTCTAACATGTTTCAGATGGACACCTGATGAAGCAATGAGTTCAATAAACGATTGTTGTAAAATTTGCCAACTCATCAAGTCCAAGGCAGAACCAACCTATGACCCTCGGCTGCGTTTATAATCCAGTCAGGTGGCAATCACAGCCGATGTAACAAACAGGTGCCGAATCAGGTCGTCATTTAATGTGGTATAGTTCATCGAAGATCCTCAGTGATCTCAGGTAAAAGCAGCACATAGTATTATGCATCTACTTTTATCTATGGATATGATCCCATGATCATGTCAAACATACAGGTTGAGTTTCCGTATAGCGAGGTGTTGTCCCTTCAAACTCTAGACGTCAACTGACTTAACTTTATTTACATGGGGAAGAATCGCGCCAGTTCAATCCTTGTGTGGCATAATATAAATCCACAACACAATCGTACTCGAAGTGCTCGAATTTTATCCAAGCAAAGTGCATAAGGTATAAACTTATTTATCTATAAATATATTAGGTGCATGTATAACATATTATAGGGGATGCTCTATTTATATTTTTGGGACAATATTAACTTATATATTTCGCTTAAAAATACGAGTTATAATCGTATAGATTCAGCTAAGTAAGCATAGTTTTATGATGATAAGTTATTCTGCGTATTCGATGAGCTCCAGATTAAAAAAAAAACAATATCAATGCCCCCCCCCCCAAAAAAAACAATGAATATTAAATTTCTGCATATAACAGATAATACACTAACACTTGCCACGAAAATAGAAATTGTCGATACGTTCACTGAATGTATGATACCCTAATATCCAAATACGATTTCCGTTAATGCTCGAAATTTAAGACACTAAATAAACAAGACCTAAAATTTGGAACGAGTATCCAAAGGAATTCAGAGAATACCAAATCGTTTCCAAATAGAAAATTGAACCTTATAAGGCACTATTTATTTTAGCGTTTGACAACTATTCAAGGTATATCTGTACTATAAATGTTATTCGTTTTGCACTCTTAAGACTAGACATTGTTTTGCATTCTAATATTTTAAATGTATTATCCGAGTTAAATGCAATAGTATATCATCCGAAATTTGTACATACAATTAACAAATGAAGCATGCTTTGTATATCTTTAAATCTAGTTGTGGTAGATGATTTCGGGATAAAAATTCTATTCAAATAACACGCATACACGATGAACACAATTGATAGGTGTGCGAGTTGGTTTGTGTCGTTTAACCATAGTGTTTCTCTCATGTTGAAAAGTGTTATTAAATGAATGATAAATCACATGGCTGAACTAATATTTCGGATACTTTTCACATTTGATACCGTGGCAATCTAGTTTATGCACATCTGTGGCATGCTGCAAATAGAATACTATTAGCAGGTTCCTAAATCAAATGTTTATGCACCTGATAATTTAAGCTAAGGGATAATTATGACGAGACATCGGGACACGGAGCTTATGGATCTCAGGCTTCGCCTTTGATCCAACTTGCACGCAACCCCAGGTCCCGCAATTATTGCATGGCCCTCTAAATATAAATCATTATTATTATATTTAATTTTTATATGTTCTCTCCTTATTATCTTTGATACATATCAAACCACATTGATACATAATTGATCAAATCTGTAAATACAAAACAATGTACTTTTAATCCAAAACATATGAAACTATCATTTAGAGTAGATCTTAACTTACGAATCAAGCTTTTAAATAACATATTCACTTAATTATTTCTAATAATAGGCTTCTTTTAATAAATTGATCAGATCAGATGTGTATGTTTTACATGTTGTTCATTCGTTAATCGAAAATATTGTTTAATCACTTTTCGTTTAAACAGAACCACCGGGAATGCAAAATCAGAAGAGCAAACAGTTTAAATTAAATTAAAATGCCATCATAAATATATTTATTCATTTCTGATTTATGATATTGAAAATTATTGATTTAACATTCTTCATCAAATGACACAGACAGGATAAAAAATGAGCAAGACCCACAATGCAAAAATAATCATTCTTAAATAAATCAACAGAACCGGGGGAAATACAAAATCAGAAAAGAAACAGGATGAAAATGAATCAATATTACAATGCAAATGACTCTTTTCGATTCTGATTCATTACATTAAAAGTTATTCTTAAAACTGTCTTCATCGAAAAACACAGACAGGATAAAAATATTGACAATGCATATACTCATTATTTAGATAAACCAACAGAACCTATGGGAATACAAAATCAGAAGAGAATACAGATGAGATCAAATTAAAATGACATTTTAAATATATATTAATTTCTGATTTATTATATAAAACATTATTTATGAAATATTTCCTTACCAAATCACACAGACTGGATAAAATGAGCAAGATTGACAATGTATATATATTCATTTATTATTCATAATAGAAAACAACCATTTATCATAACGATTCTTTATCATTTGGCAACATTTATCAAATTATGCAAATTAAAGATAACAGAATCATTAATTGTTTATTTGTTGACACATATTTATATTTTCTTTTCTTAATTTATATGACTATTTTACTATTTTCCTTTGGTTGATGTTGCCTTTTTCAGTAATTCATTAATTCATCAGACATTTAGTTTTATTTCGATATCAGAAAACTTGCACTTAATTCGTGTATTTGTACAATTAGCTCACAAAAAAAGAAGAATCAACTCGATGCCATGCATTTATGACATGAAACCGCATTGAACCTGGTGTATCGAATTGTCTTAGGACGGTGTCATCACAAGCTGACACCAACAAATCTCAGCGTGGGGCGCCCCTACAGCAATCCAAAAGAGAAAAGCCGGATGCATTTGAATTCGACTTAATTCGTGTATTTGTACAATTAGCTCCCAAAAAAAAGAAGAATCAACTCGATGCCATGCATTTATGACATGAAACCGCATTGAACCTGGTGTATCGAATTGTCTTAGGACGGTGTCATCACAAGCTGACACCAACAAATCTCAGCGTGGGGCGCCCCTACAGCAATCCAAAAGAGAAAAGCCGGATGCATTTGAATTATATATATATCATTTACGACACACAATGAAACCACAAAACAATGACACATAAATTATCTCGCTTACATTCTCATTTCCGTCTTCAAAACTCGCTCCAAGTGGTGCGCATTTTTTTTTACTTAGCGATGTGTGTTATAGTAAAAAATAGCCAGGACGCAAGGTGAAGTATATGTAACAACACGTCGGCTTTCGCTGGAAATACGTTATATATTCCTCTTATATGCATTTCCTCGGACTCAAATCTTGTTTGCTTGCAGAAAAAGTTTATGATGGACTGAACCACCTGTGTGGATATTAACAACTTTATAATATTATTCTGATAATTTCAATAACAAATATAAGCGACGTCAACTCGGTTCACAGGGTGATATGACATTAGTGTAGTAAAAACATGTATTATTAAGATGTATGCTTTAATTACTGCAACACTATGATAATCACTATGATGACCAAAACAAACTAATTACGCTTATTAATCTTTACCTTAACACCATGAAACACGTGAAACAACGCTTCCAGTCAAAATTGCGCCAGGTTCAATTACACGTTTTAACTACATTTTTGACGTCAATTGTACGTGCTTTGCTGTTGCGCGTCGACTCGATTGCAGTTCTGGAGACGAAATAACAACATAAACTAGAAAAGTGTTTCCAGTGCAGCTTGAAATGCATGCTTGTTATTTAACCGATATTTATCCCAATGCGACTGATATACAGTTGCTCAATTTCGTCAGTCATGAAAGAAAATGTAAGATATATTACAGTTGAATACATTTGGGATACATTAACACACATTAGGTGATCAAAAAGAGAAAATGGTACAGAACAATACTCAAAATTTACTTATGGCAATTATCACTCTTAGATTTCTATCACAGTTGCTAGTGATAAATCTTGTGATTCCAGTTATCACTGGTACGTTTTACCGTATATTGCCAGATGTACGTGCTATTGCACAACATAATACAATTGCCCGCGTTCGCTCAACATTTGAATGCGCAATTATGTGCAAGAGTAATGAAACGTGTGTCATAGCAAATTTTGGAAGTGAAGATTTCGTTTGTGAGCTGATGTCAGTAGAAGGCGGGCTAAGTCATTTTTCAGACGAATCAACAGGACAATGGCAAATCTTAAGCAAACATTTACAAAAAACAGTCATTGAAATTTCCATAAAACAGGTTATACATATACCTCGTTCTGAATTTTACTAAGATTTATAATAATTTATATATGCAATCAGACCAAAAGACCACACAGTTTAAATCTGTTTAATGCTTTATAATGTCTAAATCCAACATTCAAAACAGATAAGCTTCGAGTAAATATGAATGCGACAATGGCATTTTGTTAATATCTAGTAACGTACATAACTACGACGAAATGCCTATCTTTGAATCATTTTGAAATGAGGTAAATAGTCATTATCTAAGCATAACATGGCAGTATCATTCAACGGTTGACCATTCTTTAAATATTCCATTCCAGTTCCATGTCAAACAGTCTATAATTATACCTGTTTTGCTGTGATTCCTCTCCAATTGAGATGGTCAGATGCTCTTGACAAGTGTGTCACACTCGCAGGCCGTTTAGCGGAAGTAACCAATGCACAAGTGAATGATGGTCTCAAAGCGTTTGTTAATGGTGAGACAACACTATTGAAAATGGTTGTTTTATTTCTCATACAACTAAGACGACAAAATTCTATTTGAACAGATGATCAGTGTGATTAATAACGTTAATGCATTATTAGTCATTAACGAGGGTGTTAATATAATACATCTTGTATATTTGAACAAGGGATCGTTGGTTTTCTCTGTTTGAGATATTTTTACTGTAAATCCATATACACAATATAACGGGTTTCGTTTGAGGCGTCTTTCAGCCTACATAATTACAAGAAGTGTTAATCGTCTTAAATTAAGCTGAACTTTATAAAGTACAAACCTATACACAAAATGGTTTACCAATATTTTTGCCTTTAGAAAAGTACACAGATCTATGGATTGGAGGTGAAATGGACGATGTTTCAAACCTGAACTCATGGAAATGGACCACAACAAATCGCACGATCACATGGTCGGATTGGGCACCAGGGAACCCCGACGTGATTACAGAGCAATGCTTGGAAATGAGACTTGTTCGGCAAGGCAGATGGAATAATCGCCTTTGTTCAGCTATACAAATGTTTGTTTGTGAGTTTGTTCTGAATAAATATCCAAATTATTTTCGTAAGACCAACTGTTTTAATCCATCGCCAGAGGTTTGTGATATCATAAAATACAATAGACAAAGGAACATTTTTTTGAAAATAAGGTTTTATACGATTTCTTTTTCAATATATATGTTAGAAATGTTATGTATAGATACTGGCTGTTGCTTTATTATTTCTATATTCGGATATGCCTTATGTGAACGATTAATAAAAAAATTATCTATTAAATTATATCAAAGTCCCATGTTATATTCATTGTCACCTAATATTCAATATTGGATTTTATATTAAATGTGAAATAAACAAAGTTCAATTTTATTAAAAACAAAAGGCCAAGATCTGCCAGATCAGAAACATCTTGCATTTTAGATGAATTGCTTCAGCATTTTGAAATACTCTGATAAGTTGGATATTTGTTGAAAATGTAAATCGTTATAGATTACATACATAGTTTTTATTCGTTTATGTTTTGCTGCACTGAACACAATAGGGAAGAAAATATAAAACATTGTATGTGCAAAAATAAGAATCATTTTCTGTTAATACACAACATCAGGGTCAAAGAATCAACGTTTAACAAGAATATAAGTTAATGATGATATATGCAAATGATATTGCATCAAGCTTTATGGCACCCATTAGGAAGCGACGTGATCTTTCTTTTGAATTTCAAGTCATGTAATCTAGCTTTAAAAGCGTTGAAAACAGCCCTGTGCTTTATTCAAAATTGAAAGTCTGTGTTCTTTTGACAATGCAAAAACTGAACATGGCAGACATATATTGTATATAATGATTGATTAGATGGGCTATAACATTAAGATTGATAGATTGACAAAGAAAAGGTCCGTCACATCGGCATAAAGATTGCAGATGTGTTGTGCAGATTTGAGCAGATTTGAGCAGATTTGAGTTTTAACGATCAAATCAACGCCAAGTAGAAGATGATATTGGTGTTGAAAAGTATGAATTTAGCGAACTATTATCAATACAAATGATATAAATTATTTGCTCTCCATGCAATTTGTATCGACTGAATATATTTTCCTAATAAACTTTTTCTTTTATTTAGGATTTTATTTTCACTAATTACAATAATCAACTTAAGCATGAGCATCAAGTTAAAAAGGTACATCATGGCATTTTGTATTTATGAGCATCCTAGATATTTTAAAGCATTGAAAAATCATTAATCTTGTTTCATCCCACTGTAAAATCAAAACAATAAGATAAGAAAGTCACAATGATAGGTACACTCCAATAGTTAGATTTAACACCATATTGCAATACATTTTTCAAAGCAAAGGAAAAATGTATTGATGATTGATTTACTTATTTTTGGGCAAATGTACCTGATTCATCAGATTCAACATATTCATCACAATTTCTATTTTGTTTTGGCACGATGAAGATGTTTATAATAATAATAGAATGATTTAACGTACCTGTTTCTAAATTATTCACAGACACTTACAATAGCCATAATCTAACGTTACGTAAACACTATAAGAGGACATTACATAGCTAGTACAATGGAAATAAGATAAAACAAACACTTATAACAGTACACTTTGATTACGCTAAGACATTACATGACTAGAAAGAGTGCATAATGGCACTGCAAATGAATATATATTAAAAACATTACTAATGCAAGATACAACGTTAAGACATTACATGACTAGAAAAGATAAAATATAAGATAAACCCCAATTATGTATTATACGCTTTTTTGAACAGATGCGTTGTAAGATTGCGTTTGAATTTAGTGAAATTACTTTCTTCTCGTAAAGTCAAAGGAAGCATATTCCAAAAACGTGGCGCTATCACTGAGAATGCACGATCGCCATACATTTTAGTCCTGGTTTTCAGAATCTGAAGGAGTCTTTTGTTTGTTGATCGAAGGGTTCTTGATGTAAGTTTCTGACTAATCAAATCCTGCATGTAGAGTGGGGCGAGTCCATTGATGATGCGGAAAGTTATACATATAACTTTGAATTATATTCTTGACTCTATGGGGAGCCAGTGAAGCCTGCGTAAAACGGGGGATATGTGATCAAACTTTCGCGATTCAGTGACTATTCGGGCGGCGATGTTTTGCATACATTGCAATGGTTTCAGCTTGGTTTTCGGAAGCCCTGCGAGTATAGCATTATCATAGTCCAAACGAGACGATACTAATGCATGGACTAGCTTCTCGCATGCGCTTTGCGTGATGAATCTGCGTATAACACGTATCCTACGTAGATGGAATATCAAGGTTCGGCATCTATTTTCGATCTCGGTGGTTAGGGTCATACTCCGGTCAAAACAACACCGAGGCCCTTGGCTTGCGTCGTTGTGCGAACTGTCGCATCGGAGATTCTAATAACTTTCTCCGGATATTCGCGCGAGAAGTAAGGGGGTACTAAAACCAAAACCTTTGTTTTTTTGTCGTTGAGTTTTAACTTGTTATTCGTCATCCATGATTTAATATCCGTTGTGCACTCACTGACTTTTGAAACTGCATGTTCGAAGTTGGATCTGTTATCT
>LQRL01156443.1:20222-35283 GCA_001703475.1 Hydroides elegans
ATGGAAGCTGAGGTCGTGTTCGCGGGTGATATCACCTACCGGAAGCGTGTACGCTTTATAGTCCTCATGACCCATAACCGAGCCCTAGGGTGCGCCGAATTCCAGAAGCTGGGGTTCTGATCGCGTATCGTGTATCACAGTTGCTTGGGTTCTGCCGGTGTGATACTGTTGTATCCATTTGAGCGCCTTTCCTTCGACTCCCAGCCGCTTTTTGAAACGATCTACCAAAATATTATGGTCAATTATATCAAAAGCGGCTGAGACATCGAGCATTACTAGCACAACACCACTTCTGCTATCCAACGATCGAAGAATATCGTCGTGTATTTTGACTAGAGCCGTCTCCGTCCCGTGATTTTGCAGATACGCTGACTGGAACTTTTCATTCAGCCCATACGCATTCATGTAGACGTTCAAACGATGGACCACGACTTTTCTATTAATATTGAAAGAAAAGCAATGTTTGAAACTGGCCTAAAATTCTTAAGGTTGTCTCTATCCAAATTGTTTTTTTCAACTACGGTCGAACTAAAGCTGTCCTCAATTTAACCGAAAACTCGCCACTTTAAAGGGAGAGGTTAACTAGATATGTCAGATATGGAAGCAAAGTTGGAAGACATTTCTTCAGTAGCCGAGTTGGTATAGGGTCCAGGTCGCAAGACGCGTTGCTAGAATTCAAAATTATCCTATTGATATCCTCCTCCGTACACGGAATGAAAGTATCCATATGCATGTCATTTGCCTTTTCAGGGAAGCACTTTTCAGAATAAATAGAATCCAGTTGTTTTCTGATATTTCTTATTTTTCCAATGAAAAAAACTATTGAATTTCTCTGCTAACTCTTCCTCGGAGCTATAGTCCGGTAGACTGGGCTTGTCTTTTTTGCCAACTAGCTCATTTAGAATGGCAAATAACTGCTTTTGATCACTACCACATTGCTCAATTTGATGTATAGGATGTCTGTTTTGCGGTACTAAGGAACTGAACGAATTTGCTAAGCTTTAAAATATATTCCAACTTCGCTATTTCGACTTCTTGTCATACAACTGTTCTTTACTTTGGATTATTTGTTTTAATCAGCTTCTTTTGTTTTGCTCTCAATTTGCGCTCAGATATCCGTTGCTCTCAATTTGCGCTCAGATATCCGTTTTGCTCTAAACCTATAAGAGTTTTGTGTGACAATTAATTGTCAGTTTATAAGTTCTGTCAACGCTTCGCGATACCATCATTAGTTTTCACTCTGATTTAAAATATGCAATTAAGTACAAGAGAAACGGACAAAAGTAATGATTACTTGATCATTAATGTACATGATCTATCTACAATCACTAAACATTGCATAGTCGTTTGGTGCTTATAACTATTTTCATATGTTTTAAATATTAGTTTTATTTGCTCTGAACCATCGGCTATCATATTGTTTTAGTACGATGGTGCAATTGATATTATCCATGATAACGTGCCTAGAACACCTAATGCTGCCATGTCAATGAACAGTTTAAATCTCACAATCTTTCGGAACATGCGGCCTGTTTAGGCTTGCGAACTACAAACCTTTACTCGCTAGTGTTTTTTTATATAAAGACTTCCACAATTGTATTTGTATATATTAAATTGCATAATTATTTGCTCATAAATAGAACAACATCAATATCCGCATTGATTTTTATGCTTCTAACAAAATTATGCAGACCTAAACATTGGCATTATCATAGCTTGAGGGTAAGTTTGCTTTCCGAGTGTTAAAAATAAGAATGAATATAAAAATGGTAAAAATAGGAGACAAGATTGCAATCTAACTGATTAATATCCGTTTTAGAAATATATTCTGGTACTTTTGAAGTACAAAATGATTGTGATTTTTACTTAAATTATATTTAGTAGATGTAGTGCGATATTGATAGATTCTTTGCTGAATATATACTATATTAATATAGTATATTAATATATTACAATATTAACAATTGAAACGGTTTATATTGTCATTAAATTTGTATCATTAATTATAAAATTAGAGCAAGAAAATATTGTCATAAAATGCCAAAACAAAATATATTTATTCTACAGAAAGATGGGACGTGATAGATGAGTTTCAAGTTCAGATTCGTAATCAGCGTAGTCGAGTATGATATAGACTCAAATTTTGTCATGTATATTTTTTAGAAGGACACCATGATATCCACTGTGTTCACTATCATAACTATGATTGAAACGCAAAAAAATACACATATGTATCATATAATATATCAGCTAATCAATCTCTTCTACATAAAAAGAAGCTTGAGGTACGAAGGTGCAGCCTTAGGTCCGTCCGTTTCGGGGCCCTCGGGCAAAAATATCACGTATTTCCCGTTCAACATAAAGTATTATTATAGTATTACATCATCAAGTGAATTGCTAAACCACATTTAAAGGCATACATGAAAAATTCCTTGTGATACAAATGTTGTGTACGAGTTGCTTTCGACAAAAAGCACATGAAATATAAATTGTGTTTATTTTTTTTTTATATATATTCTGTGAACTGTAAATTTGTTATTTATATTCAAACAAAAAAGTGGTTATTAATTCTTTCAACCATATTACTTACATTTCGTTAAATAATTCAATATTTCCTGTTTGAATGTGGTTGGAAAAACATTAAAAACATCAGATGCTACCAATTCAATAAATGGCTTACGTTAACAATGGGTCAATGTGCTTGTACAGTATAATCTTTGCCTTCATTGGTTTTTGATGCTATTTTTATGAAATAATAATAATAATAATAATGACTAATCAATTGGAACAACACGGAGAGCTTTATTACAACATATCGTTATGCCGATATAATTTCTCTCTTAGTTAATCTAGTATAATGGATAATTGTCAATTTATGTATTATTCTTACGACCTCTGCGTACCTCAGATTGTTTTTTTTCTGTTTACCAGGATACAGCTATCTCGATATTATATTTAACCGTTTTGCTAAGTTACTTTTCGCGAGATTACTGCGCCTTCGGTCCGTCCGTTTCGGGGCCCTCGGGCAAAAATATCACGTTTTTCCCGTTTAACATAAAGTATTATTTTTATTACATGCTTTTTTATGGTTTAAAATTGAGTAACAAAAATTAATTAATAACAATAAATTGAACTATGTTTTTGTTGAAATATGCAAATTTGCCAAAAATGGGCTCTCGATATCAAACTCCCTATTTCGTATAAAACTAAAATAGCAATAAAACATTAAAAATGTAAATAATTCACAAAAAAAGATAGGACATTTATTATTATTATTTTTATTTCGATTTCCACATTATCGTCTTTTGTATTTAATAAAGAAATGAAGGTTATAATTTATACTTTTTTCGTCTGCTTTCGAATGTAAACAAATCACTCAATCACAAAGTTTTTCCTATAAAATGGCATTTCCAAGTTTTGATTTAGGAGTAAATGATATAAACGTATTTCCCGATGAATATCTGTATGATAGTGATAGTATGGATGACATTTTGTTAACGGTTAGTCCGACGGCTCTCAAAAATAGAGACACTCAATTTCCAGACATCCCACTCGAAATTCCAGCAGCACAACTCGACACAAGTAACACCGACGATCCAAGCCCTATTGATGAAGAAGATAACAGTCAGGAGCAAGCCGAAAATGAGGAACCGTCGAACAATGAACTAGAACAAACTGAGCAAAACCTACGAAACTTTTTTCAGGGTAATAGAAACAACAACACTACTGGAAAAACAAAAAGAGAAACTGATCGCTTCAAAAAAATCATTATTTCCAAAAATGAACAACGCGAAATGCATCATATTCCACCAGATAAATTGAATATATATCTCGGTGATTTCATCAAGAACCTTCAGAAATTGAATGGGGAAAATTACGAGCCAGACTCAGTTTCCAGTTTTTTCAGGTAATGTATATTCTTTATAACTTTATATATTTTATAATTTATATTTCTATAAATATAAGTCATTAGTTTTGCTTTTTTTATAGAAGCATTGAGCGGTCACTTACGGATCTGGGATATGAGGCTTCACTTTTGAAGAGCGATTCTTTCAAACTCGCTCGCATTGTACTCGCATCAAAAAGAAAGATTCTAAAAAGTGAAGGTGGCGGAAACAAAGTCAACAGAGCCGATCCATTATCTCCCCATGACGAAAATAATGGGTCCACATGCCCCAAAGCCCCTCTTGAGAGCAGTCTGGTTCCTAACGGGAAAACTAATGGGTAAGCATTTTTCTTGCACTTCATTTCCCATACTTTTTACATAATTACATAATGGTAAGTTTTGTATTTATACAAGAGCACTTTGTATACGCCAAAATACTAATGAAACAACTTATATCCGCAAAAAACATTTCTAAACATATATATTTTTAGTTCTATAAAAGGCCTTTCAATTTATTAGGATATAGGGGGAACCAAGAAGCAAGACAACTTCGATGGGGGGATATGACAGTCGAAAAGGATGAGCATGGTTGCTATTTGTCCTTCCGAGAATGTACTACGAAAACAAGGCAAGGTGCAAGTGCGGATACCAGGGACGCTCCTCCGAAGAAGTACGAAAATCCCGAAAATCCATCAAGATGCCCGGTCACTCTGTATGAAAAGTATGCAAAATGCAGACCTCTAAAAATGCAAGAGTTTGGTACCCCGTTCTATTTGGGAGTCAACAAAATGAGTGTTGATCCTTCTAATGAATTGGCTTGGTATAAAAACGCAGCTATAGGTAAAATACTCTAGAAAATATGATGAAAAATATGACAAACGAGGCGGGGCTTGGTGGTAGATTTAGCAATCACACAGTTCGCAAAATATTCTTTACAAATTTACTCCAAGCTGGAGTCCCTCCAACTGTTATACAACATATCAGTGGCCACAAAAATGTTGGTAGCATTGGCCACTACGCTACCGCGAGTAAGGCACAGGAAAAGTGCATGAATGAAATCCTTTTAAACCCTTCATTGCATGTACCTAAGCATGGTAAAATCCAGTCAGACATTCCGAAACGAGGTTCAAAAACACAGGATGAAAGTCATACTGTTCAAAAACAGTCACAATCGAAAATGCTGCTGGTGTGACTCAGAATCAAACATCATTATCAGGGCTATTGCATAACTCAACACTGAATAACTGTACCTTCAACGTTGCGTATCCCATGCTGGACAGCTCAAAAATTGCGAAAAAACTAATGTAAAATCTACTTACCAGGTCTTGAACTGAATTGATATGTATATTATCCATACTATTCACTTTAGATTATTTAATCACAATATATCCATTCATAATTACGGGTATATATCCACGATTTGAGGGTGCTTCTCTCTCTTATGACGATGTCAAGAAAGCAACATATTCGTGTGCTAGGCGAAAATGCTTCAATCTAAAAGTGAAGTGTAACACAATATGTTGAATATTTGTTAATTAATGCAGATCTTACAATCACAATATCTTTTAATTTTATAAAATAGTTAAGTTTATTCATGTTCATATATACGTTTTTGAATATTGTTATTTTCATCGTCTTAATAAATTGTTAGCTAAGTCTCATAAATTGTTTCGACATTCCTACTATATTCTACTTCATAAAAATGGCGACAAAATGTAACATAAATTTGACATGTGTTTTACAGGTTCAAATAAAGTCGATAAAACCCACCTTGTACGAGAAGGCATACTTTGTAAAAATACGACAATATTATGTTTATATATCCTTTTATCATTTAATGATTATTATATAAGAAATCGCTTAATGCATTCGTTATAAATTGTTATGTTTGTAATGTCAGTTTCATTGCCCTATTTCAGTTCCTTCCTCAGACCTTTTCACGGTTGTGTGAACAAAACGCGACGTGAATAAGTCCTAAAGTATGTGAAAACATTATTTGTTTTATGGTCAAATAAAATAAACTTTATATGCAGTTCATATGATGCGTTGTTTTGTTGTTAAAACATTTATATTTTTCACAAAAATAACAATATGAATAAGTTGGTGTATAGATTTTACGAAACAAGTCCAAACATGTCTACAAACATTTCATTCATAAAATTGCCGTAGTAGAGGCTTAGAGCTTATTGACCTTGATATTGCGTGCATTTCTGATTGGTCCATGTATTGTCGTAAAAATGACTGACTTCATATTCATGAGCCTTGGTATGCGCAAGATTACATATTTGGAAAGTTCTCAGGACACGATTGAAAAAATATGGAGAATTATTCCCCGATTCAGCCTTTCTATGTTTTCTTTATAAAAACAACTTCAAGCATGTAATAAAAACCTTTAGTGATTCAATGAAAAGACAATTTATATAACTGATGCAAAACCGTATTAATGTCATGTACTGGCACTAATAAGAATAACTCATATTGAAGCCTTGTTTAATCCGATACCACTTCTGAAGTTTCTCAAATGCATCATTTCATACAACCAATGTAGCATATGAATTACTAATAACGATTTTATATTTTACAGCTTACCATTTAACAATGTTTCTATAAACACTAAGTACTCATTTCGAACCAATTAAGATCAATGAATGTAATGAATTCTTCATGGGACCTACCTGGTACCGCAATGAAACTAGGCTTTTCATAGCTTTGCAACAGTATAGCTTAAACTTTGTACTACTATCGCAAACACACATAGGTTAGAGTGATATTTGAAAACATTTTGATGGGCATTTAGATAAGCATATATGATATATGCTCTATATACATATACACGTTTTACGTCAAAATGGTTTTACACAATCATTAAACTGTATTAACGTTGCATAAAAAATCAAATGTCGGCGTTGAATTTCAATACCAATTTCAATAATTTCCATCGTGCATACTATTTTAAATTATATAGTTGCTTTCGCCCTCTTTATATGATCACTTTTAATTGTTTTTTCCTTTTCATTTTTCCTGTTTTTGTTTAAAACGTCACAATTTGACTTGCTTATTTCATTACACAACAATTAGCTTGCGCTGCTAAACGTTACGTCAAGCACTGAAACCATGCAATTTCCATTATTTTTCGCAAAACTATTTTGAGAAACAAAAAAAATGATGACAAGGTATTTTGAGAAACAAAAAAATGATGACAAGGTTCTGCATTAAGTGCAATGTAACGTATCATCTTAGCACGGTGTCATCACAGGCTGATACCAACAAATCTCAGGGCGGGCTACTCATATGGCAAAACCAATAGGAGAAATTCCGGATGCCTTTGAATAATATTCAAGTCATTTACGAACACCATGGAACAAACGCACAATGAAACAGAAACTCAATGGAACATATATTATGTTACTCTCGCTAACGATCCAATTCTCGTACTCAATACTCGCTTTTGTGGGCTCGCATTTTTTATGCTTTGCGATGCGTGTTATAGCAACGAATAGAAAAAAAAACGCGAGGACATGTCTGATGCAACAATGCAAAAGACCTTTTACTTGGCAGTGAGTCAGATTTTGCTAAAACCAATACCTTATATGTTCGTCTTATATGCGTTTATGCCGATGCAAATCGTATTTACTTGTGGAAAAGTGTTTATGACGGAATAAACCACCTTTTGGAATATGAACAACTTGATCACATAAGTATGTTTATAATAACATAAATAAGCGACGTCAGCTCGGTTAACAAAGTAATGTGATATGTTGTGTGCCTCAAAGGATGCCTAAAACATGCATTTTTGAAATAACTGCAAAACTATAGTTATAACTATGTTTCAACACCCATCAACATGTCTCAATGCTTTAAGACTAAATTACTCTATGTTTAAGTTCACAACTAAAATACTTTTTAATTTCAACTGTACGTGCTTTTGGGCTGCGTTTTGGACTGAAGTGCAGTTCTGGAGACAAAAAAATACAGACTAGGAAGGTGTGTTCAATGCAGCCTGAAATGCATCCCTGTTGTCTCAATGATATCAAACCCGAACCAACCAATAATAAGGAGCTCAATTTCATTATTCATGAATGAACTTTTCAGATGAATTACATTTGAGTAAATCGGAGGTGCATTAACACACATTATACTATCAAAACCAGAACATTGTACCGACCAATACAACTTTAGTTTAAACAAGTGTATAATTACCGCAAGTAGGCCGCTCCAGAGCTTTTCAAACCATGTTTTATTTATTATAAGCCGCGATCGACATCGGTCAAACTGCTTGATGACAAAACAATTAAATATACCAGAACGTTCCACAAATTGTCTCTGAGCAGATATATACTAAAACAATAAAAACACTAATTGAAGACGTTTTAACACATATTTGAAGTCGGGAACTTGCAAATTAGCAAAACTAAGCTTATAAATCTGGCTTGCACAATGTAACAGTTTCACGGATAAGTTAAAATGTTTCCGGGTGAATGAAAGAAGTAATATAAGTTACCTAACTTTATTTAGCAAAAAAAAACCTTATGATAATAACTTTTTTGAGTAAACAGATAAAATGGCAAATACAACTCGCAGAAACCAACCACAGCTGCTAGTTATAACCTTTGTAATTCCAGTCATCACTGGTATGTTTTACCGTATATTGCCAGAGTTGCGTGCAGTTGCGCAACACAATAGAGTTATTTGCGTCCGCACTGAATTAGAATGTGCGATCTTGTGCAAGAGATATGAAACATGCGTCATAGCGAATTTTGGAAGTGAAGGCTTAGTCTGTGAGCTGATGTCAGTAGAAGGCGGGCTGAGTCACTTTTCAAGGGATTTAACTGGAAAATGGCGAACCTTTGGTAAGGGGAACGTACCATTGGTTTATATATATTCTAAAAATAAATTTCATTTCAATAAATAAATAAAATTTCAATTAGTATGTAGAATCCGTATCCAATTAAGTGCAGCTATCACCCATGACAAATCTACATTATATTTTCATCTAAGGTTTATCCAACTCTCCAAACAAAATATTTAAAAGTTTTGATTGCAAAGCATGTTTTAAACTATTGGTAAACATTTATCCTTAAGAATTACTATAAAATATTGTGTTTGCCTTTTTTAAACCAAACCTTGCCAGTTCCATGCCAAACAGTCTACAATCAAACCTGTTTTGCTGTGATTCCTCTTGAATTGAGATGGTCAGATGCGCTTGACAATTGTGCCACACTCAACGGACAATTAGCAGTAATCACTAATGAGCAAGTGAATCATCAGCTCAAATCGTTTGTTAACTGTAAGAACCTTTTTTTCAAACATATATGCTTTTGACAAATTATCACATTACTTAATGGCAACAAGTTAAAGATACAAAATAAAAATATACAAAATGTTTAAACGATTCCCAATTCACTCATTTGTACAAAATATTTCAATTGAACAGAAGCCATCTTGGTTAAGGCTAATTCAATTTGCATTATGTTTGATAAGAAAATTACAAATCGTTATGGATTGGTGGAGAGCGAGATGCACACACCAATGGAAATGGAGTTCAACTGATCATGAGATCACATGGGAGGATTGGTACCCAGGCGAACCCAATGGGGATTCCTGCTTGGAACTCAGACGGTCTGACCGTTGGGTACTATCAAATGGACAGTGGAATTATGCAAGCTGTTCCGATTGGCTTATGCATTATGTGAATTCGTTTTGAATTAAGCAATTTTCAATTCGGAAGATTCTCGCGTGGTATTATGAAACATGACTGCGGAAAGGATTTGAATAAATATGTATGCAAGTTTACAAGTTATGTGTGTATTACGCTCAAGCGTAGAATAGGATTTTCAAGCGTACGTTCATGATTGCATGAATTTGTAAAAGCTTATTTATTATTATTATCAACGAAACCAAGAAAGAAAGCTTATACGGATATGTAAGTGACATAAATATATCCATATATCAATACATCCTTGTTATGTATAGTATAAGATAATATTTTTAATTAATGAATTCAGTCCGATTGTATAATTGAATCACATATTTCTATGATAAAATGCGTATATTTGTTTTACAAACAATAAAGTAGATTGCAAATCAGTAACCGTTTCTTTGATCTTTAGCTTTATATGCAGTGTACTTTATTATACGTGTTCAAATGCGTAATTTGCTAATTTCATTCGCTTTATATTGTTATTCTTATAAAACACCGAATTGAACATTTTATATATGCTCTTACAAACAGATATTCAATAAAATGCAAACATGAACTTAATCGTGAGTTATTTAGACAATTAAAGTTGGAAAATGAAAGTGCAATATTATAATTATTAGCAACATGTGCTTTAAACTTATTGCATATAACCCACGCTTTGATTACGTAAGTTTTATTAATAGAGGTCAAATTTCCAAATTATTTTTATGATGACACTATTCATATTACAAAGTAACTGTGAATTGTTTATAATTATATCTCTTAAAGTAAATATAAGTATTCTATAATTATTATTCTATAAGCATTTCACATTTTTAATTATAATTTTATTCAATATGAAATTACTTTCCAAATTATTTTTAAACTTACACAAACCCTCGGCAACACCTCGGCGATAGAATAACTAAATGAATTAATTAAAGAAAACCTACTTTAGAAAGCATTTGTAGAATGTGAGTCTCATGTTCAGCTCATTTCTCAACGGGGAAACACATGTCATGCAATTAATTATCGAACATGTCCCAAGGCTCTATTGTTCTCGAGATGCCTTTAAATTCAATGCATTGATTTCAACAGTGGAGTATATACTTTTAGGCCAAATATTTCCACTGAAAACAGTATGGCATACGAAAGGATTAAGTTGGCCAGTTAGTTATTTGTTCTATTTCCATCAAGAGAACATTAGAGCCATGGGACATATATCGATACCTTTCTCGCACACATCGATAACTTTCTCGCACACATCATGTCCACTCGAAAGTGTTAGGTGTCCTTTATGAATATATCGGGAAGAGGAATTCAGCAATTATCTGAATTGGTGTATAAAGTCAAGTTGTATTTGTTGTTTTAGAAATTTGGTCAACAAAGAACAGGGAATCTGATATGATAGTATGAAAATACAACTTGATTCTGATTTTCAAACCACCATATCTGATTACTTATTCTTTTGGACTGACAAATTTGTACAAGGTACCTGGTTTTTATAGCATAACCCCCCTGGTCGTAATAAGAAACGGCTTTTGCATAGCTGTTCGAAATGCCTTTAAGTTTTATTGCATTTAATACGCTTTTTTAGAATAAGTAGTCTAGTTTTATAATATTTTACTATCAAGTATTTAACCAGTTGATATTATATTAAGGGCGGACAATGTATTTGTACCTTGCGTTACCCGAACTTTTTTTTGTATCTGACCAACCAATAATACCAGCGTGTAAACACTCTGGTATTATGGGTTTGTCTGCATAGCTTC
Source organism: Hydroides elegans (assembly GCA_001703475.1). Lineage (NCBI taxonomy): Eukaryota > Metazoa > Annelida > Polychaeta > Sabellida > Serpulidae > Hydroides > Hydroides elegans. Next base: position 31,561 of record LQRL01156443.1, read on the forward strand.
ATGCGTGGTGCTGTGTGCTTTATAAAAATGGCCATGTTTACAAAAAAATGTAATGTTATAGTTGCATGCGTGGTGCTGTGTGTTTTATAAAAATGGCCATGTTTACAAAACAAATGTGATGTTTTAGTTCCATGCGTGGTGCTGTGTGCTTTATAAAAATGACCATGTTTACAAAAAAAAACTGATGTTATAGTAAGATAAAATACTTGGAAGAGTGTATTGCTTGCCTTGCAAAAAAAGCTAAGTATGTAAATGAAGAACTCATTTGTTTGCACATTAGTGACATCATTAAAATAGACATACGTTATTTGGTTTAAGCAAAAGGGTAACCTTTTATTTCAAATATATTTCTCATGAATAATAATACTATTTTGAACAAAGAGATTGGTAAAAACATGGAATGAAAATAATACTTCATATTTTTAAGGAAATAATATAATAATATCATATTAGATTTTAATTGTTTAGAATAGCAAAATACTATTAAAATGCTGGAATATCATTCATTAATACATTACTCTGGTATTGTTAGTGCCCTTGGATTAGTTTAAAAATATTTGTGATTATCATGTATCTTGCAAGAAATATATATTGATATGAAATATATTTTTAAATTAAAAAAAAAAAATATTTGCCTCTTTCAATTTGGCTGAAGACTTGTTATCAGTCATTATACGTCCGTCTGTTAATGTTGGTGACCCTTTACGATGATGACGTCAACTATTTTCGTTTTAATGCTTTGTCTGTAATATGAATAAATTCTTTGGAAATATGACGGAATAGTCATATTTATAATAATCATTGTGCGTGTATTTTTGGTGAGGTCCCCCTAAAACGTGTTTTTTAGTGCGAGATACTAGCATAATACTTAATGATTTCAGGAAACGGTTTGCCCCGAGGGAGTCTGTTTCACTTCAAACTTTAAGTTATTTCATTATTCAACATTTGCCACGAGGCAATCGAAACTTGAACCTGGAAAATAAAAATGGATCCCAGGATTTTCGGTTTATATGGGGAAGAATACAGCAGTAAAAAATGATGACACATGATGGAATAGTTTTTAGCCCTCAGCTAACACTTTGGCTGAAGGTTATTGCAATCGTCGTGTCCGTCCGTAAACAATTACCTTGTGAACACATTCAATGCTACAATTCATCACCAATCGCAATTATATTTGACATACAATTAATATGGGTTCTAATAAAGACTGGGATTGTAAATGAGCCATATCCCATCAGGGAAAATGACCCAACGTGACTTAGAAAATTCCCTATAGGTCCCTTCATAAATATCAATTAAGTGAGCTTGTGAGCACACACAAGGCTACACATCTTCACCAATCGCAATTATATTTGGCATACAGTTAGTAAGGTTGCTTAAAAAGATTTGGTTTGTAATTTAACCATATCGGACCAGGGAAAGTGGCCCTACTGGACACATACCCTATAGCCCCTTCATATACGGAGTTAATGAGCACATTCAAGGCTACAATTCTTAACCAATCGCAATTATATCTGGCATACAATAAGTATGGGTTCTTATAAAGACTGGGATCGTAAATAAGCCATATCCCACAAGGGAAAATGACCCAACTTGACTTAGAAAATCCCTAAAGGTCCCTTCATAAATATCAATTAAGTGAGCTTGTGAGCACACTCAAGGCTACACATCTTCACCAATCGCAATTATATTTGGCATACAGTTAGTAATATTGTTATGTTCTCTAACGCAAAGAAGCTACTGATAATGGTGGAATTAACAGTTCCATGGGAATCAAGAATCGATGAGGCGTACGAAAGAAATAAGCTGAAATACAGTGACCTATGTGATAGCTGCAGGGAGAAAGGATGGTCTGTGTGGTGCTTCCCTGTTGAAGTGGGGTGTCGTGGGTTCGTTGGAACATCAACAATTCGAGCCCTAAGACAAATTGGGTTAACCGGAAAAGAAAGAACGAAAGCGGTGAATGAAATAAGCGAAGTGGCGGAAAAGGCCTCTAGTTGGTTATGGCTTAGAAGATCAGAAAGTCGATGGGAACCAAAAAGCTGACATGTCTTGCGTGGGGATCGCGCAACCCCCACGGGCACGGCGGATAGAGATTGTATGATGATTAAAGTGCCGAAACAAGGAAGTCAAGGAAGTCCGCTTCATCACTGAGGACGAGACATGTGTAGCAGAGAAATCTGTACTAATGAAAAAGTAAGGGTGCTTATAAAGATTTGGTTTGTAATTTAACCATATCGGACCAGGGAAAGTGGCCCTACTGGACACATTCCCTATAGCCCCCTTCATATGTGGAGTTAATGAGCACACTCAAGGCTACAATTCTTAACCAATCGCAATCATATCTGGCATACAGTTAGAATGGGTGCTTATAAAGACTGGGATTGTAAATTAACCATATCCAACCAGTTAAAGTTGCCGTACTGGACTTGGACACATCTCCATATAACCCCTTTCATAAGGGTAGATTTTTAACACATATTTATATACCGGAATCAATATGGTTAACTATAGTATATCTTCTCAACTTTTCAACTGCTTTTGAGTATGCATCTCTGGTGCATTTTTTAAAATGGTTCCTCGCTATTTTAAGCGTGTTTTGACCTCACTAGATAATCGCTATCGTGGCTGAGGGCTTTGCGTCACTGATGCCTATCTTTTATTCTTATACCCACACCAAATTATATATGATCTTATGATAATAATCTCTACCCAAACTCTCAACTTCTCAAATCGTGAGAAAAAAAATAGCAGCAAATGGTACTCGTTATCCGTTTCATTTAAATCACAAACGGACTGTCGTAAGATCCTTTCGAATACTAAACCTCACACATCTCATTTTTGTCCTCATCCAACGAGCTGAATGAAGTGCTAAATTGCATAGTATTGTCGCTAGATCAATTAGTAGTACTACCATATATCTTTCTGGTTTGAAACCAAATCATCAAACACTTGTGCTCGCATCATCTATTGGTTAAAATACCAGTATGCCCTGCCTATCCTTCCAGCTCTAATATTTGAAGCAAACGGTTTATAGTGCTCTACGACTAAAAGTGTGCGTTGATAAATTTTAATCTATTGTTATTGAAAAAGCAAAACATATGACTCATCTTGAAAATTAAACCCAAAATTTTAACATATTTACTTATTTGCAAGGTCATACTGTTAATATAAAACGTAAAACAATTCCTGAATATATTTTGCCATATAACCAGATTTCAAACTTTGTTATAGTTAAAGGTAAATGTGTATCTATATTAGGATTGATTGTTCCCTTTGAGCTTAATATTGAAAATACATATAGAAAAAAGTGCGAAAAATATGCAAGACTCGTATCTGCCATCGAATCAGAAGGATCTGAATGTGTTTTTTTCTATGCAAAAGAAATAGAATCAATTCATTTTTCAGAGCTATAAGTAAAAAAAGTAAGCTGGCCTAGGATTAAAAGTAGCATATATAAGCTAGCAATACTTGTCTCCTTCAGTATTTATAGTTCTATAGAAGAACACTTATGGTACAATCCAGCACTAATCAGACCTGAAATTGAATACATTCAAAAGATAACTGGTATTTGCAAAACTTAGTAAGCTTAGTTCATTATCAGGGTCATGTAATGTTTATTAGACATTGTATTGTACGTATATCATAATAATACTTGTGGTGCAATATGTGTAAACATATGCCTGATGTCATTCGTTTTATTATTTGGCAAAATAATATATA